>CAJHQP010001710.1:0-105723 GCA_905132765.1 Moricandia arvensis
TTTAGGTTAAGTATTAGGTTTATGTATACTTAAGCAAGCAAGATCATACGGCCAGTGGATGCATTCAATATGTATAATATGCATCTTATATTTTCAGATTTATTCGATCTTAGTGATGTGAATTTATATGATGTAAGAATAGGGGTGATGCGAGTAGGAAAAACCTGCAATACTATTACATCCAAGGCCATACGGGCCATATTCTTACAAACAAGTCTAGGATCTTAGCATGTAGAAATCGGTTATAAACAAACAAGTCTATCACCTAACTTTCAAGTTAAGGCCACACGGCCATGTCATACAAGTCTATCAATCTAGAATACAAGACAAGATTACTCGGCCATAACATGCTATCATGCGATTTGGTTTTAGGTCGGATCCTTAATACAAGTCCAAATTCGGGTTACATGTTAGATAGATCATGATTTATTCTAACAACCTAACACACACTCAATCTAAATTACCTTAGCATTCAAGATTATCAAAGATCATGTAACTTAACCGGTTTCTAAGAACTCATTAGGATTTTAGGGTTTCAACCTTTAATTAGTTAAGTATTCGAGATTGCATGTTCTTTACAATTTGTAAAACAATGAATCACAAGTCTATCAATCCTAATTAAAGTAAGCAATGATCACATTATGTATGGTATTAAGTTTAAACAATAAAAAAAACGAAATCATAAACCTAGTGAAGATTACCCGGATTAGGGTTTTACTTTCTCTCTCTGGGATGATATTATATGCCGGTTTTCAATTAGGCTTTTTAAACTTTATAGTTAATAGGTTTATAAATTATAAACCTAAGCCAAATTGGATTAAGGATTAGAGGATTTCGAAAAATTAAGGTTTTGCAAACTATAGTTAGTAGGTTTTCGAAATTAGGGTTTATAAGTATATCGATTTGAATGATTGATTTTTAGAACTTATATCAGCCGATTTTGATTTATAGAATTAGGGTTTTGAATCTAATCCCTTTAGGTAGCTTCAGATCTTTAATAACAATGATTTAAAACTTATAACTTTAGGTTAAAGATCATATGAAATCGGTTTAGAATTTAGGGTTCTTAATCGATATGAATACTTGTTTAGATCTTGTTAGGTTTTGATTCATATTAACTTAGTTTATTAACAACCTAACCATGAGATCTAATTATATCATGTTTTATGGTTCCATAGTTTGATTAACTTCCATATTCGAATGGGTTTAACAATCAACTTTAAACTGTATGAAATCGTAACAATATAAACATAGCTTTTAGGGTTCTTATGCGGTTTACCTTCAAGCACCTTTAGATCTGAATGGACCTTCTATGAATCACGAGCTACAAGTTGCTTAGGGACTCTTCTGAATCCGCAAGTTGGGTGTTCTTCGTGATTGGTGTTTGATCCGGCGAGAACTTTGAACTTTGAACCTCCTTTTGATTGTTATTGAACCGCGAGAACAAAGACTATCGTGGAGGCCGAGATGAGAGAGAGGACGTCTGGTGATTAGGGTTTCTGGAGCTTAACTCGTGCTGATAACGTGTTGTGGAAGGATGTGTATTATTCTCATTCATATCTCTATTTATACATGGAGTAGACCGTCATATAAATCTAGATAAACACTATCTCGAAGACAGAGATAACTACAAGGAATGAGATAACTATTATCGTCAACCATCTAGATAATCCTTAACATGTTCATGGTTATTTAATCTCTTCTTTATTTAATTAATACTATTTTCAAACAGTATTCTCGTGTGTGTTTTTTTGTCATGAGAGCGTTTTTAGTGCAGTTTATGAAATTTATTCAGTCAATTACTATTGTTATATTTAAGATTCAATAATATTATAACAAAAAATATATACAAATATCTTTATGCTATGAAAATTATACAAACAATTAACAGTTTCAAAAGCTTGATATCTTTGGAGGCAATGCAACATTAACATTGAGTTTTCGTTGATATAAAAATTATTTCACCAATGTTTATTTTTAACATTGTTACATTAATTTCATCTCATTGTTTACAAAGTTTTGATGATCATATGTCTCTTTTCATGTAGTAGTATAAATCTAAATACTAAATTATATAAGTTTTTAACATAAAAGAATATTTCATAAACTATAATATTTTAACTTTGTGAGTGAAAATAAAACGAGAATGTTAGGACAAACATATCAAATACAAAGTAATTGCAAAACTTATTTATAGATTCATCGATTTTATGATGAGTTTTTCTTTATGTTCGAAAACTAAGACCATCTCCATCCATAAGAACCCCTATGGGGTTCTTAAATTCTTTTTTTTTTAACCTTTTCTGATTTTTAAAAAAAAAATTAAAAAAAATAAATAAACCAATCGTGGACCGCCACGTGGCAGTGGGGTCCACGAAACAGTGTAAGAGGCGGTTCTAAACTAGGGGTTTTTAGAGATGGGTTCTTAAAAAAAATGGTGGGACCCACCACCTTTTTGGGTTAAAAACCCCTTAGGAACCCCTTGATGGAAAGATGATTATGGAAAAGATTTGGAGAGCATTTGTGACCTCAGGATTTTAGTGGGAATAGTAATTAGTTTGTAGTTTATCCATACTAACATCATTACTAGACATATCTGGAAAAGCATCCTCTATGATTACAACCTTCAAATAATTGAGCTATAAAGCTTAGCAAACATATTTTTGTAATTCTTTTTGATAATTATCTTGACAAATCCGTCTAAAATATTAATTAGGAAAGTGGATCGTATTCTTATATACGGAAGAATCCAAACTCTACCAGCAAAAAAAAAATCATCTCAAATCATTGAATTTTATTTGTTTATTTATTTGTTAGTTCGTTCGTAATATAAAGTTATTTAATTATTTTGGAGGTAAAATTGAAAACCCTGCAATTTTGGAAGAGGGAGAAACAAATTATAAGGTTCAAATGATCAAATCTTAAATTTTAGAAAATAATTTATTAGATTAACAAAGAACTCTTTTTTAATCTAAATATTCAGCACAATCAAATTTCAAAAATCTATACTATATTAAAAGTTCTATATCCTCATCTCTCAGCCTATCCACATAGGATTAAAAATTCATCCAATCAAAATGTAATTAAGTGCCACATCATCTTAATAAAGTAACAAGTTTTTTAACGTTCTACTTTCGCAGAAGCCCAAATCTATAGGGCTTCATCTTTTCGTCTTTCACCAACCTGTAACTCTTCCTACTGTAAATTTTTTTTTCTCTTCCAAATCAGTCAAGACAAAAATCTTGAATTCAATCGATAGTCATCGGTGATTTCGAACACCCACCGACCATAAATTCCTTAACTTGCTTATCACTCCACCTTCTCCTATTTAAACATATGCTATATGGAATCTGAAACAACCTATCATATTAATAATTCCCCTCACTGTCCTATTTATATCGTCTCCAGATTAGGTTGGTAAGAATTTCAATATTACTTTGTTTCAGAAAAGCTCAACTTTTTATAGGATTTTTTTAATATTATTTTTTTTCTTTGCAATATCCACCAATTATCCAAAATCACTCGAAGATCAGGTATTTTTCCTCATCTACATACTTGAATGTTTCCTTCTGTGTCGTTTTGGTCATCTAAATTTAATCTATTAAGATACAATGAAATTTGTGTATGTAAGCTCCTGGTAATCTAACGTCTTAATTAAGATTATGTTATTTATATATGAGATATAGTGAATGCATTAGATATTCATGCCTCTCTGCTTTTTTGGTCTACAGGGCGGCCATGAAGAGAGAATGATTCACCAAAGCTTTTGCGATGGTATGTTAATAAACTGATCCCTAGAAAAAAATTGATAGAGGAATATATATTAGTATTCATCTTAAGGTGGTTATGCTTTTTGTATTTCTTTTTGTACCTCAGTGTAATATTTGCTCTGTCATAAAAACTCTACATCCTAATTTTACTCTCTTTTTTTCTTGCTATCTAATGTAGTGGATGTAAAGGATTTGTAGATCTAGAGCGAATTCATAAGCTCGTGAAAAACTATTTGCAGTTTGTTTTGATCTACATATACTCGTAGCAAGGGAAAAGGATGTGCAAAAGAGTATGATTAACATGATGGCATATATCTGAACTTAAACATGGCATAAATGCCGAAGTTCTCTATCTATGAGGTAATACGCTAGATGTAGTTACACTACGATAAACAAAAACTAAGATTTTTATTTTCATGTTTGGTTCTCTCTTATACTGGTTGAAGTTGATGATGATTCAGCTGAATCGAAAACAAAATGAGTTGGATGACCAAACTAAGGTATGCTTTGCTTCTCTTATTATTTTCAGAGAATTGTATTGATAAGCACCAGAAAAATATCTTGTTATGTATCAGGGGAAAGCTTGATGTGCAAGGATAGTTGGCTTGGAGTAAACACCCTTTTTATGTGTAACAAAGAATAAAGAAGACCAAGAAGGTTGTTGAGAGATACCAGGATTTAGAGCTTACTAATGAGATGCACCCAATTTGTTTAGGGACTGCTCAATATATCTTATGTGCACTCAGAATCAAAATTATGAAATCCTACGTGGATAGGCTGAGAATTGAGGTACGTTTTGCTTCTCTTATGTGCACTCAGAATCGAAATTATGAAATCAATTAAAGAGTTTATTTCTATATGTTGCAGCTTTGGAACTCTAAGGAGGTGACAGCAGAGGAGTACAATGAGTTTTATAGAGCTTTCAACGAGTATTTGGATCCACTAGCATCAATCCACTTCACAACAATGGTACGATGGAGGGAAAACATCTGTTGGAATATGCTACTGGAGGTGAACTTCTTGAGCATATATGTAGCACTATAAGATTAAGGAAGGATGAGGTGAGCTTGGCATTTACAGATGAGACTTATATATTGTTCATATCTAGCATTAATTTCAGAGTTGAGTTATATATTGTCTAATGTAGTTTTAGCGAAAATGATTGTAGATATTGTATCTGTACTACCTATTATAGGAAACAAATAAGGTATGTTATCTATTTTTTTCTGTAGTTTGTACCTTTCTTACTTTAGTCTCAAACTTTTGTGTTAATCTTTTTTTTTTTGCTAGGCAAGATACCTTATCCAGCAGGTTATATCAAGAGTCAACTATTGCCATGATGTAGTAAGAAATGATTTATGAAATTCTTCTTAGCCCTCGCAGTTATTGAAGCTTTGGTTATCATTCCTATACTCACATTATTTTTTTTTCCTTAATTCTCATAGCATATAAGAAAGAGTTTGAGGAAATTGGAAATATATCACTTTGTTTATATTCAAGTTCGGATGCAATCATATACCTTCGGGCTTTCCATTTTGGTGAAAAGAATTTTGTGTATGGGATAAAGGTAATACCACTTTTATTTAAAACTCATCTGTGTTTTGTAGTGATTGTATGGGATCCTCATTCTCTGTGTAACCTTACTTTTTATTAATTAATCAACTCCGGATAACCACAAAATGAACACATAAATTCATTGAGAGTGTTTTTGATTTTTAGATTAAGCTTCTTTTTTTGTAACACTTTCAGATTAAGCTAAAACTCAAAAAAAACCTGAACAAGTTGGTTGTTTAACACCACTAAACACCTCTGAAATAAATAAAAAAACAAGCCTTAAAAATTGGTTTTTATATAATCCATCAATAAAAATTATTTTGAATACTTTATGAGTATATTAAAATTGGGTTCTTAATAAAGGGATGTCATTAATTTAAAATAAGTTTACAAGGAAGCAATAAGAACCAGATTACAAAAGAAATGGGGAGAAGGATGAAAGATTGATAGCAAGATCATAACTAGGCAATAGCCAGGATAGTGACCAGTGGGGTTAGGCCATGATTAACCCGGGTCTCCTAAAGTGGAGTTCTTACTTATAATTTCATTTTTTTATATTTTTCGGCTAAAAGACATCTCTTATGCCATAATTAACCCGGATCTCTTAGGATGAAGTTCTTAATTTATAATTCACTTTTTTGTTTTTTACTTTTTGAATAAGAGACGTCTTTTATGTCTCTTATTTAAGAAACGATTTTTAGGTTTTCTTAGATAAAAGTTAAGAAACGTATTTTAGAAAAGTTAAGAACCTCACCTTAAGAACTCTGCAATAATCATGCCCTTAAACCATGATTAAGGGGGTCCTTAGGGGAGTTTGTTAAGGCGTGAGACCCATGAACAGTGTAAAAGTCGGTTACAAAAACTATAAATTAAGAACCGGTTTTTATGGGTTTCTTACACTACTTACGGGCCTCATTGACACGTGGCGGCTCGCGATTGGCTCACTTTTAAAAAAATAAAAAATAATAATAAGAAACCCAAGTAGGTTTCTTAGGGTTAATCATGCCCTTATGTTTCTTATTCAAGAGACGGTTCTTAAGTTTTCTTAATCAATAGCTAAAAAAGGTCTCTTATGAACGCTAAAAACCCCGACCTAAGAACTTTTAATTAATTATGCCCCTGTACCATGATGAGGCCAGTCGGGTTAGAATTGGGTTTTAATGTTCTGGTTTATTTGCTTACAAGCCATAACGACACAAGTTTTTCTCCACACTCAAATAACTAACCAGAAAATATAGAATAGAACGTATTAGCATCATGCAAAAGATTGCTACAATTAGAAGAAATATATAATAATAGTTAAGCATTATTTTTTTAATTTAAGAATTAACAATTATAAGACAGTAAAATACCTTTAAATTTTAAATTAATAAAAAAAATTACGTATACTGTCAGTATTTTAAACTCGAATTGGACTGAAACATATTATTCCAAGATCATGGGATCATTGGATCTACTATAGTTAAATAATAGATCAATATTAATAAATTTCATTATATAGTTATATACTAATATAATATTATTAATCATCAAAAATATAAGATAATATTCGAAAATCATGTTTTATTTACAAATATAATTGAAAATTTTATTTTCAATCTCAGTTTTAACTTATCATTAAAAAAATTATTTAACTAATATATTAATACCAAATTAAGACTTTGGCAAAAAATTAACTAAAAATAATTAAATAGCGATTGTTTTTTTTAAAAAAAAACTTTTGAATATAAAAGAAACATTTCAAGTCTAAAAAAAAATACACTACAAAGATTTTTTTAATTGCTACCTCCAATTTATCATATATATTTATATCATTAGATTTTTTTTCATATTTATTTATAATATTATACCAAATAAGTTTATGTAAAGGTCAATTAAGGTTAGAACATCACTATTTTGCTTTTCCCAATACCAACTCCATCTTAAGGTGTTAAATAATTAACTTAAGAGTCTAAAATAATAGTGGAAGTATGTTTTTACTCTATCATACAAATAATATTGCAAGATTATATATTTTCTACACAATACCAATTAATGACTAATATATTTGCATTTGTATAATGCACATAATCTCCCCACCATACTTTTATGTAGTATCTAAACATGGAATCACTTATAATGAATCTCCTAAGGATAATTAATCTTAATCAAACAAATTATGTATTTATAATTAAAATTTAAGAGAAATTTTAATATGCATTAAAATTTTAAAATAAATATTTTTAAAAAACAATTCACAAATCAAAAACCGCGCGTAGCGCGGTAAAATCTCTAGTAGTTTATAATAGCGAAAATAAATTAGCACACGTGAATTCTTGTAAGATAAATAAAAGAGGAATACCGTAAGATAACCCTAAAAAAAATTTTGTCACAAAAATAGCATTTAAGGAAAAAATGACTAAAATAACCTTTATTAAAAGGTTAACAAAATGACTAATATACATTTATATCCATTGGGTTAAATAATCTAGACTTAGGGTTTAGAGTTACGGGGTGGGGTTTTGGGGGTGAGGTTTAAAATTAAAAAAAATAATATAAAAATTAACTTTTTAAAAATAAGAAAATATTAGTTTTGTCATTTTTGTTTTTAAAAGCTATATTTGTGACAAAAACTTCAAAAAGAATTACGTGAGAGATTTGCCCTAAATAAAATGATCTATTATAAAATTCTTCTAATAAATTAGTGTTAAAAAATTGGGATATGGAGAATCAAATTAAACCCCCATAGATTCGGTTTCGGGAATCCAACACATTGCCACTGCCAATTTACAGTTGCTAAAACCGCAACGTGTCGTCATATGAGAGCGTAAACATTGTGTGTAGGACCCACTTCCAACAGACCATATATATCACACTCGATAGTACGGCTTCCTTCACAGCAACAGAAAGGAATCTCTCTCTCTCTCTCCTTCACACTGTTTTCCTTCTCCAAGGTCTACTCTACGGTCAAAGTAACGACGCGATCATGACAGATACGACGGACGATATCGCGGAGGAGATTTCGTTTCAGAGCTTCGAAGATGATTGCAAGCTGCTCGGCAGTCTCTTCAACGACGTCTTGCAGAGGGAAGTCGGCTCCGATTTCATGGAGAAAATCGAACGGACTCGAGTTCTCGCTCAGGTTTTTGATTCTTCTCCACTTCTCTCTCTCTCTCTGTTTGTTCGAGAAGCAGTAACGTTATACTCCGATCCTTCTGTAAAACGATTTCTATAGAGTGCGATCGGCTTGTTTTGAAAGGAAAAGAAGTCTCACTCCAATCGCTTGTGGTTTACAAACGTGCTTGGTTGCTCTTCAGTATCTCATGTTTGTGTTTGTTTTCTACGGTAGATAATCTTCTCGGATCAAGAACGTTTGATGCATACTGTTTATGTTTGTAGCTTTTCTTGGTGGATTCGATTCAGATCTGGAATATGCGTTTTGGTTATCCTGTTTCCTAGTTGGTGACTGGATTCTGGAATCTTGCGAGATGGTAGATAAAGAGTTAAAAGACGTACGGTGATGAAACTATTTTTGTTTTGGCTTTGCTTTTCAGAGTGCGTTAAATCTTCGTCTGGCTGGTATTGAAGACACGGCAGAGCTACTCGAGACGCAACTGACTTCCGAAATATCAAACATGTCACTGGAGGAAGCACTGACGCTGGCTCGTGCCTTCAGCCATTTTCTTAACTTGATGGGAATCGCCGAAACCCATCACAGGTTAACTAACATGAACATGTTAACAAAAATGAAAATATTTAAGTCGTTATCACTAGATGAAGTGTGAATAATTGAAGAAATTTATATTTTGGAAGATTGCTCCATCATTTAGGAGAAATATTTCCTATTTTTCAGAGTTCGTAGGGTCCGTAACATTCCACAACTCTCAAGGTCGTGCAACGATGTATTCAGTAAGCTACTGCAAAGTGGTGTTTCCCCAGATGAGCTTTATGATACCGTTTGCAAGCAGGTTGTACTTTATTGTTCTACTCGCTGTTACTCTTTCATCATTGACAGATATTTTATACTGTTTCGATATTTTTGATAAACTGGTAACTGCAAGATCCATTTCAAAGATTGTTAGCTCAACGCTAAGTAAAGCCATTTTGGTTGTCCTCAGTCAAGTACTTGTTTTTTAACTACTTTATCCAATGCAGGGAGTTGAAATTGTTCTTACTGCACACCCCACTCAAATTAACCGGAGAACCTTGCAGTACAAACATATCAGAATGGCTGTAAGTTATTACTAATATTGCTGAAAATTGATTGATATATACATGTTTGCAAGCAATTTTAGGTTTATGATCTTTTTACAATTTGCAGCATCTTCTAGAATATAACGATAGACCAGACCTTGGATTTGAAGATCGAGAAACAGTCATTGAGGATCTTGTACTCCCTTCCACAATATCTTAATTAGAATTTCTACGCTGAAGCCTTGCATCTAATAATTTTATTCCGTTTAAAAGGTTAGGGAGATAACTTCACTGTGGCAGACTGATGAGCTTAGACGTCAGAAGCCAACTCCTGTTGATGAAGCTAGGGCTGGTATTCTCATTAACATTGTAAATGTCTGAGAATAAACCAAGGTATTGCTACAAGTATATGTTATTACCCTGTGTCAGGTTTGAACATTGTTGAGCAATCCCTTTGGAAAGCTGTACCACATTACTTGCGCCGTGTCAGTAGTTCTTTGAAGAAGGTCTTACTTATATTTCTCTTTTATATGCACACTGTAAATGGATAAGTGACTTGATACTGAAAATATGTTATCTCTCTATGCGTTCTTCAGTTAACGGGGAAGCCACTCCCATTAACTTGCACCCCAATAAAGTTTGGTTCCTGGATGGGTGGCGACAGAGATGGAAATCCAAATGTCACTGCAAAGGTGAGCTGTTACTATCCCCTGAATAAGCTATGTATGGGTGAGAATGTGAGCGTTGCCTGGGAATTCTACATTATCTTACGACAGGCTTACTATTTGGCTGGAATATAGATATATCATGATTTAACTTGCTTGCTCACCCACAATGACTTTTATCAATAAAATTCCAGGTCACGAAAGAAGTATCGCTTATGTCTAGGTGGATGGCTATCGATCTGTACGTAAGAGAGATTGATAGCTTAAGATTTGAACTGTCTATGAATCGATGCAGCGATAGATTGTCAAGACTGGCAGATGAGATTCTTGAAAAAGGTGAGCTTCTGTGAGACAGCTCATGACTCAGACTTTTCTTGATTCTTGAGAGCACAAATATTGAAGCTGTTATTTCTGCTCATCAGAAATTTCTGCCCAAAATGAATTTGAAAGTTGGGGTCCGAATGTTGGAAGAAGCCAACCAAAATTTCCAAGCCAGCAGGGGTTATCCCTACCCACTCAACTTCCTCCTAGAGCTGACCTTCCCTTATGTGCTGGTAAAGCATTTCATGCGTAGAATTCTATCTTCTTATAAAAGTTTTTGAAGCATACAACTATGCATACAGACTTTGTTCTACATTCTCGCCTCATCTTACCAAGTTTCTGATATTCTACCTGCAGATTGTGGTGAATCACAGTATCCCAAGCTTGAAGTTCCCGTGACAGATTATATTCCACTCAATCGCCAGGTGAAGCATAGCTTTAGAGATGCATATATAAAAAAAAACTCTGGCTGTGTTTTCCTGTACTTGATAGTTTTATTGAATTTCTTCCTTAAAACAGGAAGTTCAAGGCATTTCAAGTAATGTCTATGTCCCAAATTTGCAAATAAAGACAGGAAATGGAAAGTCCGTCAACTCTAATGGTTCTGAGCAAAGTATTACTCCACGAGGTTCTTCCTCGAGCTCACAACTTCTCCTTCAGAAGAAACTACTTGCTGATGCTCAGATTGGGAGGACCAGCTTTCAGAAGCTATTAGAACCAACTCCACCTAAACGAGCTGGAATTGCTCCTTACCGGATTGTTCTTGGGGAAGTAAAGGAAAAGGTGCAGATCCTTCTATAATTTTACTCATTAAGCTGCATTAGCAATCATCAAAGATATGAAAGAGTTAAGGTTTATATCGCCAAAGGCATTTATCTTCAGCTACTGCTTAACTCATTTGCATGTATTCTCAAGGCCTCATAACCATATTGATAATAAACTATATATTCTCGCTTAAAATGATACATTCATAATGATCTGTGATTTCAGCTTTTGAAGACACGGAGACTTCTGGAACTTCTTCTTGAGGGTCTTCCTTGTGAATATGATCCTTGGGATTACTATGAAACATCAGACCAACTTCTGGAACCACTACTTCTCTGCTATGAATCTCTGGTATCTTGCTCCATGCAAACTGAGTTCCCATTACATTATCTTTACCTTTCTAAGTGTAAGTTACAATTTTCTCAGCATTCATCTGATGCTGGAATTCTAGCTGATGGCCGGCTTGCTGATCTGATCCGTAGAGTTGCTACTTTCGGCATGGTATTGATGAAACTTGATTTACGACAGGTGATGTTTTTTTCCTTCTCATTTTGCCTATTTTTCTGTTATTTCTGTCTGATATAAGATTAATTAATCAGGAAGCTGCAAAGCATTCTGAAGCTTTGGATGCAATTACAACATATTTGGACATGGGCACATATAGTGAATGGGATGAAGAGAAGAAACTCGAGTTTTTCACCAGGGAATTGAAAGGGAAACGTCCTCTTGTTCCCCCAAATATTGAGGTCAGTGAGCAAGTTTCTTTTTAAGTTAGACTGTTGAAAAAAATTATAATTAGTAGTTGCAACTTATCTTACTATAAGTCAAATGGAAAATTCAATGACTTGAATGCTTCTGCGTTTCCTACAAGTAAAGTCAGTATGATGATATAAAAGTATCATGTCTCCTGTACGTTAAGTTTCCAACACAGTTATGAAAATTATTGAACTTTTGCAGGTCGATCCTGAAGTGAAAGAAGTACTAGACACTTTCCGAGTTGCTGCTGAGCTAGGAAGTGAATCACTTGGAGCTTACGTGATTTCCATGGCTTCAAACGTAAGATAGATTTGAATATTTTACAGTCACCTCTTTGCTGAGGCTATAATGTGAACAAGTATATTTTAGATCCACAGCGAAAATGATGCTTTAATTTGTTGCTACTTGTAGGCAAGTGATGTCCTTGCTGTGGAACTTCTACAGAAAGATGCCCGTCTTGCCGTCAGTGGTGAGCTGGGAAGACCATGTCCTGCTGGAACGTGAGTGTAATCTCTTGCAGGAACACTCATTGCTTATCATTACTTTCATGTTTTGATGACATACGTGCTTGGCATGCTGATTTGTTTTTTTGTTACATGATAGACTGCGAGTGGTTCCTCTCTTTGAAACGGTGAAGGATTTAAGAGGCGCTGGCTCTGTGATAAGGAAACTGCTGTCAATTGAATGGTACAGAGAACACATCGAAAAGAATCACACTGGACACCAAGAAGTATGTGTAGTGTGTACTTAATTACAACCAAATCCATTTTTGGAGGATTCGCCAGTTGAATCTTAAAAGCCTTGAAAACATAAAACATATGTGCAGGTGATGGTTGGATATTCTGATTCTGGAAAAGATGCTGGTCGCTTTACTGCAGCATGGGAACTTTACAAAGCCCAGGAGGATGTTGTGGCTGCTTGCAATGAGTTTGGCATTAAAGTTACATTGTTTCATGGACGAGGAGGAAGTATTGGCAGAGGTGGTGGCCCAACTTATCTCGCCATACAATCCCAGCCTCCAGGTTCTGTAATGGTGAGTTAATCTATAAGCCGCCACAAATTAGTTTTTCGCACCAAATGGACGGGTTTTCGCTTTTCAGCCGGAGTTCTAACGCAGTCTTGCATTGACTTTGCAGGGTACTCTTCGTTCCACAGAGCAAGGTGAGATGGTGCAAGCCAAGTTTGGGATACCACAGACAGCTGTTAGGCAGCTAGAGATTTACACAACCGCAGTACTGCTTGCTACTTTGGAACCTCCTCAGCCACCTCGAGAGGAAAAATGGAGGAGCCTAATGGAAGATATCTCCAACATCAGCTGCCAAAACTACAGGAGCACGGTCTATGAAAACCCAGAATTCATCTCTTACTTCCAAGAGGCAACACCTCAGGCTGAGCTCGGTTTCCTCAACATAGGAAGCAGACCAACACGAAGGAAGAGCTCAACTGGTATTGGACATCTCCGAGCTATCCCTTGGGTTTTCGCTTGGACACAGACAAGGTTTGTCCTTCCAGCTTGGCTTGGCGTAGGAGCTGGTCTGAAAGGAGTCTGTGAGAAGGGTCACGCAGATGATCTCCAAGCAATGTACAAAGAATGGCCCTTCTTTCAGTCAACCATTGACCTAATCGAGATGGTCTTGGCTAAAGCAGATATCCCAATAGCCAAACACTATGATGAACAGCTTGTCTCAGAGAGCAGAAGAGGACTTGGTAGTGAGCTCAGAAAGGAATTACTGACTTCTGAGAAGTATGTGCTTGTGATAAGCGGCCATGAAAAGCTCTCGGAGAATAATCGGAGCTTGAAGAAGCTGATAGAGAGTAGACTTCCGTATCTGAATCCAATGAACATGCTGCAGGTTGAGATCCTCAAGAGGCTAAGACGTGATCTTGACAACATCAAGCTCAGGGATGCACTGCTCATCACCATCAACGGTATTGCAGCTGGAATGAGGAACACTGGTTAAAAACACTTCGGTTTGAATTTGATTGTGGTTTGAACTCCTTCTCCCTGTTTCATCCATCTGCTTCTTTGCTTTTACTGCTATTATGTACTTCCAACTGTTGAATCTTACGTCATTGAGTGCATTATAATAACCACGAACTTATTTCAGAGAATCATTAGACCAAGTGAGTTTAATGAGACTTGTTTCTTCACTGCTCTTTGTTGTTATACAAATAACACAAACCGTGAATATGATTAAAAGAATCAACATGTATTGCAGACTGGGATACAAAATCATCATCATCATCATGATCAAAGTTCAAAATCATCTGTATCTTCCAAGTATAATGGAATCTCTCTCCTTGTTAACTACTATACACAGTAATTATCTGCATCTCTTGGGAGATAAAGAGAGTGAGAATTAGAACGGACTGACCCAGTGAGCCAACTTCAACATGAATTCAGGCACAAGACGCCTTCTGTCTACGCTTTTACCAACCACTTCTTGATTGTCTCCCATAACCACTGATACTATGTCTTCAAACATCTCGTCTTTTCCACCTCTCATTGGATCCTAACAAAGATAACCAACTTTCTATATCAATATTCAGGTTCTTGGTTTACTAGACAGTCAGATATCTCAGAAAAGACCAGTCACTGTACCTGAAGAAACAAATCAGTGTGTGTTTTCCCCTCGTAAAGGATCACTTCTGCTTTCCCTCCAAGCCTCTGGAGGGTTTCCGCAAAAGATTTACTGCAAAAATAACATACCTGAAGTTCAGTCATCTTATCAACCACCTGATACACATGAGCCAGACATGTGTACACACAAGGCTACAGAATTTTAACCATACCTTGCTTCTGAAGGGATGGAGTAGTCAGCAGTACCATGGAATAGAATTATAGGTGGGAGACGAGCTAACAATGTGTTTGAGATTTGGGTCTTGCACTACTAGTTCGAGAGAAAACTGCTTCAACGACTCTTCTCCTTCCATAATACTAAGGACAGAACAAAAGTCACATGTTTTAAGTGTAAAATTTCAGACTGCTCTCCTGGTCAGGTGAGCAGCTTAAGCTATACCAGCAAAATTGATATTAATACCTCAGAAAGATGGAACGGTACAGTCCCCTGCTATGGAAGTGGTCTACAAGGCTCAAAAGGTTGTACCTGTAGGTCACAATCACAGAGATTTTTAAGTATAAGGCAAACAGATCAGTGTGAAGCCTAAAACTAATTAATTTGGCTTTAGTTGGATGGAAGTTAGGAATCTACTTGCTTCTTTAAGATACCATTTGACCTTTATGCTATGCGATTCATGAACTGTCTACCACCATTTTACAAAAAAAAAAAAAGACTTGTAAAGAAACAAATTTTAAGCAACTTCTTGACACACATGTATTGTTCTTCTGGGATCAGAAGAAATGCTTACCCTCCAGACAGACCATTTATCTGTGAACTACTCCAAGAAACACTGTCCCCCTCCCCTGACTCGCTAACCACCTGGTCTACCAGGGCGCAAGCTGCGATATGTGCACCAGCAGACTGACCCATAGATAAATTCTACACGAAAAAAAAAATCAGAAATCAATTAGCCAAAATCTAAAACCTGAGAAGTGAAAACTTCCTTGTTCAAGAACTGTTAGACAGGATTAATACCGGTTTGGATCACCACCATATAAATGAGATGCCAGAAGAAGCATCTTTGACCATGTCACTAATAATAGATCCTTGAGGGAAATTCCTGATAGTGCCAATGAGATAGAGATATTGTAAATGAAGACATTAACCAAAACCAAACTGTAAACGGAAGCTGATGAAAAATGAGGGAAGGACACCACCACATTCACCGTGGGCCTTGTGACAGAATAAATATATTAAGCACATATACTAGAGAAGAGTGAAGAAGCTAAGTCTGTTGTTGAGAAAATCCAGGGATGAGCTTTTAAATCTCTCCCCTCCTTGAACTAAGTAAAGCACTGAGAAGAGTTTTAGCTTCTAAAAACATTTACAATTCCACTTCATATTTTATAGAGTAATATGTTTTTTGTTTGTTTATTACTCTATTTTCTATTCTATTTTGCAGTAAAATATAGAGTGAGGTTGGAGATGCTCTAAGCCATGTTTATTATCGGATTTAATATGACTTTTTGTGGCTAAGAAACCGTTTTTAAATCTCTTATTTAAAAAACGGTTTTTATGATTTTTTTAGTTAAAAGTTAAAAAATATCTCTTAACAAAATAGTGTCGTCTAAAAGAGAGATGTGTAATGATTATGTGTTGTATCAACAAGAGACGTAAACCAAGTTAGCTTCCCATATCTCTAAAGCTTTATTTATTTATGTTTGAAGCATTCAGTCAGACACGAAAAGAGTCTAAAGTGTGCCTTCGAGATTTATAAGTTAAGAGCTTTTACTTTGGTTTGGCTTCTGTTTTCCGGTTTTGTAATTTGGGTGTTATGTACTTATCTTGTCACAAAATATATGTTCTAACCATTCGGTTTCATTTGGTTTTAAACCAGATTGAGCTAAAAAACTGAAATATATATCTAATTAGATTATCTTTATTATATAAATCATAAGATTAAAATATCTAACTATTTAACTTTAACAATTAAATATAATTAGGTGTTTTCTTGTACCAAATGCAAAAATAAAAACTTTAAAATTTAAATTATATTTAAAAATATTTTTTTATAGTTTATAAATTTTATTATTTGTTTCTAATATTTTATTTTAAATTTTGATTTAACTATATGTAAAACTTAATAAATAACTAATTTTTATTTAGATTTTTATTTAATAATACATATGTATATACTTAAATTATAATCTTGAAAGTATTTTTATCTATTTATTTTGGTCAAAACATATCAAATCAAATTCTATAAAATTAAGAGAAATTTTTAGGCATATAAATTTAAAACGTAAAACTAAATAATATTTTTGAAATTTATAGATATCAAATAAAAAACTAATGAAACTGGGATTTATTTTTCTCCAACTACATAAAATTTTGAAGAATTGTGTTAATCATAAAAATTATATAATTATAAAAATAAAATTAAATAATATTTCAAAAATTGTAAACTATTATTATATTTTTATTTTTATTGTTATATTAATTTTACTGAATAATTTATTAATTAATATCATATTTTAATAAACTTACCAAAAATATAAATCAACATTAAATGTCTATGTACATGTCTTTGTGATATATTATCACTATCAGAAGTTTTTTTGTAGTTGTATGCTCAGATTTATTACATTATAGAACCGTCGCATTACGGAACGTATTTTGAATTAAAGAAAAAATAATATCTTGACTCTGCGATTGTATTATCTTTTTCTTACTCTTTGGTATAATCTTATCATTTAAATTCTTTACAATATTCAATTCTTCGTAGTTTATATATTACGGCTCTATCAGAAGTACTCTGCAGATTTAGTGATGCAAAGCTCATTTTTGGGATCTAGCCAAAGAGCGTTTGGTCATTCCAGATTCTCTCCCTGATCATTATCGATATTTTCAGAGCTTTCTTAGCCAGTTGACCCCAACCATGTCTCAAGACCATCTCAAAAAGAACTCGTACAAGACGTCCAGCACTCTAAAAACATTCAAAAACATGAATTACATCAATTTAACAAGCAGGAAATGTGAAGCAGGAACTGTGAAGCAGGAATCTTTAGTGAACAAGGACACAAACCTCAGCAATATAAGCCATGTTAGATATCAAAGAACGATTCTAAATAGGTAGCCGTGATATATATGCCCGTGGCAAAACTTTAATCTTGGCACTACGCCTATCCAGAGATTCCTCTATCGAATTCCAGATATTTCCACTTGAATAAGCTTCCCCAGTTCCTTCCTCTTATCTTGTCAAACAGCTACATACTTGAGCTCCTCACTCAGCAATACAGGCGATAGATGTCTACATCAGTCATTCTTGGCTTCAGATGCTTATTGAATGTAACTATTGATTGTGCCATGGGTTATGCAGTGGTAGCTAGCAAAGCATCCCAATTTAGTAGTCTGGGAGTCTCTACTTGTCCTTTCATACTTAATCATTTCGTTCTTGTCCAAAATCATGGCAGCAGAATATATATGCAAAATAAAAAATATTCAAGCAAGCTGAAAAAGGAACAACAAACATTCTACTACGTAACAGGTCAGCTATTGTTCCTCCATTGTTCTGTCTTCTGCAAGGGGTAACCAACAAGCCATACAACTTTAGATTGCGTAGGATGCAGAAATACAAGTATGTATGTGAAAGCCATTCGCAAGCCTTTTTAGCATTTTGAACGGTTCCAAGTTCCGGCATTAAGCACAGAATGTTTGGAGATAAACTCGCTTTCACTGCGTAGTTGACCAGCCATCAGATACGTATAATGCTTGACATTTTCTTCACATGTTTATATAATCCCCACACTATGGCCCTTCGTTAAACTGACGTTGTGCAACACTGAGCCTTCTCATTATCTCCATATAAATCATCTCCATCCATTCCCCATTCTCAAGATTGTATTCCTTTGTTCCTTTGATAACTACGGTGTGTGCAGACAAATTCATACCCCATACTTCACTTCTCGTGGATATCAACACAATCAAATGCTTCTTTTCAAATAATGATAACTCTTTGTCAGTCCAGCATGGAGAAGTGCAAAACCTCGAGACAGAAGATCTCTCTGTTGAAACATAAACTTGATTTGGGTTAATCATTGGGCTAATAATCTAATAATCATGTTAGCCCAAATTTGACCCAAGTTCTAGAATTTATCTAGAAAAATCTTCCACCTCCTTAAGATAAAAATCTAGATATTTTCATAGAATTATCTAGATAATTAGAATAAAAATATCAAGATATTTTAGTAGAATTATCTAGATTTAAGAATAAAATATGTAAGATATTTTGTATTTTGGAGGCTATAAATACCTCCACTCTCTTCTCATTTTGTATCCTCTTCATAAAATCTCTTCTCTTCAAACACTTAAACACTTTCTCCATTTCTAATAAGTTTCTCATTCCAACAAAGTGGTATAAGAGCTACAAGATCATTTTGAAGATGGCAAGTAGTGGTGTTCCCTTCCAAGTTCCAATGCTCACAAAGAGCAACTATGACAATTGGAGTTTAAGGATGATTGCTATCTTAGGAGCACATGATGTATGGGAGATAGTTGAGAAAGGCTTCATTGAACCAGAGAATGATGGTGGTTTATCTCAAGCTCAAAGAGATGGCTTGAGAGATTCAAGAAAGAGAGACAAGAAGGCTCTCTGTCTAATCTATCAAGGTTTAGATGAAGATACATTTGAGAAGGTTGCTGGAGTAAAGACATCTAAAGAAGCATGGGAGAAGCTTCAAACCTCTTACAAGGGAGCGGAACAAGTTAAGAAGGTACGTCTACAAACTTTACGAGGAGAATTTGAGTCATTACAAATGAAGGAAGGAGAACCCATCTCAGATTACTTCTCAAGAGTCTTGACGGTTACTAATAACCTAAAAAGAAATGGTGAGAAGTTAGATGAGGTGAGAATCATGGAGAAAGTTCTTAGATCGCTCGATTCAAAATTTGAGCACATTGTTACCGTAATTGAAGAAACAAAAGACTTGGAGACAATGACGATGGAGCAACTTCTTGGATCACTACAAGCTTATGAAGAAAAGAGGAAGAAGAAAGAGGATATTGTTGAGCAAGTTCTCAAGATGAGAATTGATCACAAAGAAGAAAGTAACCGAAATAATCCAAGACGTGGTGGCAGTCATTTCAGAGGAAGAGGTCGTGGTGTAAATGGACGAGGTTGGAGACCATATGAAGACAACTTTAACCAAAGAGGAGAGAGCTCATCAAGAGGTCGTGGAAGGGGAAATGCAAAATCAAGGTACGATAAATCAAACGTCAAATGCTATAGATGCGGAAAGTTTGGACACTATGCTTCTGAATGCAAAACTCCAAACAACAATAGAGTTGAAGAGAAGTCCAACTATGTTGAAGAAAGGAGTAAGGAAGAAGATATGCTATTGATGGCTTACAAGAAGGATGAGACAAATGAAGTTAGCAGATGGTACCTTGATAGTGGTGCTAGCAATCACATGTGTGGTAATAAAAGCATGTTTGTGAAGCTTGATGAATCGGTGAAAACCAATGTGGCTTTGGGAGACGAATCGAAGATGGAGGTGAAAGGCAAAGGTGATATTCTCATCCGCTTGAAGAATGGAGATCATCAATTCATTTCCAATGTTTATTACATTCCAAGCATGAATACCAACATCTTGAGACTAGGACAACTCTTGGAGAAAGGTTATGATATTCGACTAAAGGATAATAACCTTACTTTAAGAGATATTGCAAATAACTTCATCACAAAAGTACCAATGTCAAGCAATAGAATGTTTGTCCTAAACATTCAAAATGACATTGCACGATGTCTCAAGATGTGCTACAAGGAGGAGTCATGGCTTTGGCATCTTCGGTTTGGGCATCTAAACTTTGGAGGCTTGGAGCTACTTTCTAAGAAACAAATGGTGAGAGGATTACCTTGCATCAACCATCCAAATCAAGTGTGTGAAGGGTGTTTACTTGGAAAGCAATTCAAAATGAGTTTTCCAAAGGAGTCGGAGACAAGAGCAAGAAAGCCATTAGAGCTCATACATACAGATGTATGTGGCCCAATCAAACCAAGCTCACTTGGTAAGAGTAACTACTTCCTTCTCTTTATTGATGATTTTTCAAGAAAAACATGGGTTTACTTTTTGAAAGAAAAATCAGAAGTGTTTGAAAATTTCAAAAAGTTTAAAACCCAAGTTGAGAAGGAAAGTGGTCTTGTGATTAAGACCATGAGATCCGATCGGGGAGGAGAATTTATGTCCAAGGAATTTCTGAAGTATTGTGAAGATAATGGTATTCGAAGACAATTGACGGTGCCAAGAACACCTCAACAAAATGGAGTAGCGGAAAGAAAGAATAGGACTATTCTTGAGATGGCAAGAAGCATGCTCAAGAGTAAGAATCTACCAAAGGAGTTATGGGCAGAAGCAGTCGCGTGTGCGGTGTACATATCAAACCGATCTCCAACGAAGAGCGTTTCTGGAAAGACACCACAAGAAGCTTGGAGTGGAAGGAAGCCCGGTGTCTCACACCTAAGAGTCTTTGGAAGCCTTGCTCACGCTCACGTTCCAGACGAGAAGCGGAGCAAACTAGACGACAAAAGTGAGAAGTACATTTTCATTGGGTATGATGCTAACTCCAAAGGCTACAAACTCTACAATCCTGAAACAAAGAAGACAATTATAAGTCGGAATGTCATCTTTGATGAAGAAGGAGAATGGGATTGGAGATCAAATAATGAAGACTACAACTTCTTTCCATCTTTTGAAGAAGAGAACTTGGAGCAAATAAGAGAAGAACCAGCTACACCACCAACTTCACCAACACCAAGTTCTCAAGGGGATGAAAGCTCAAGTGAAAGGACTCCACGTTTTAGAAGTCTACAAGACATTTATGAGGTAACCGAAAATCAAGACAATCTCACTTTATTTTGCCTTTTTGCGGATTGCGAGCCTATGAACTTTGAAGAAGCTCAAGAAAAGAAGTCATGGAAAAGTGCAATGGATGAAGAAATCAAGTCAATCCAAAAGAATGATACATGGGAATTGGCTTCACTTCCTAATGGGCATAAGGCAATAGGTGTGAAGTGGGTGTACAAGGCAAAGAAGAACTCTAAAGGAGAAGTTGAAAGATACAAGGCGAGACTGGTGGCAAAAGGGTATAGTCAAAGAGCCGGAATCGACTATGATGAGGTATTTGCTCCAGTTGCTCGTTTAGAAACAGTTAGGCTAATCATTTCATTGGCAGCCCAAATGAGATGGAAGATACATCAAATGGATGTCAAATCTGCCTTCTTAAATGGAGATCTTGAGGAAGAAGTCTACATTGAGCAACCACAAGGCTACATAGTCAAAGGTGAAGAAGACAAAGTCTTGAGGCTGAACAAGGCACTTTATGGATTAAAGCAAGCACCAAGAGCATGGAACACTCGGATTGATAAGTACTTCAAGGAGAAAGACTTCATCAAGTGTCCATATGAGCATGTACTTTATATCAAAACCCAAAACAACGATATATTGATTGCATGCTTGTATGTGGATGACTTGATATTCACTGGCACCAATCCGATTATGTTTGAAGATTTCAAGATGGAGATGACAAAGGAGTTCGAGATGACTGATATTGGATTAATGTCATACTACCTTGGCATTGAAGTAAAGCAAGAAGAAAATGGAATCTTCATCACTCAAGAAGGATATGCTAAAGAAGTGCTTAAGAAGTTCAAGATGGAAGACTCAAATCCAGTTTGCACACCAATGGAATGTGGAGTCAAGTTATCAAAGGAAGAAGAAGGAGAGAGTGTTGATCCAACACTCTTTAAGAGCTTAGTTGGAAGTCTACGTTATCTAACTTGCACAAGGCCCGACATCCTACACTCGGTTGGAGTTGTGAGTCGATATATGGAGCATCCAACAACAACTCATTTCAAGGCAGCTAAGAGGATCTTACGCTATATCAAAGGTACAATCAACTTTGGCTTGTATTACTCTATCTCTGACGATTACAAGCTTTTTGGATATAGCGATAGTGACTGGGGTGGAGACGTTGATGACCGGAAAAGCACAAGTGGCTTCGTATTTTTCATTGGAGAAACCGCTTTCACATGGATGTCAAAGAAGCAACCAATTGTTACCCTCTCTACTTGTGAAGCGGAGTACGTAGCGGCTACTTCATGTGTTTGCCATGCTATTTGGTTACGAAACTTGCTAAAGGAGTTGAGCCTACCACAAGAGGAGTCAACGAAGATCTTTGTTGATAACAAGTCGGCAATAGCATTGGCGAAGAATCCAGTCTTCCATGATCGGAGTAAGCACATTGATACTCGTTATCACTACATTCGAGAATGTGTTGCCAAGATGGATGTGCAATTGGAGTATGTGAAGACAAATGATCAAGTAGCTGATATCTTCACCAAACCACTCAAGCGTGAAGACTTTATCAAGATGAGGAGCTTACTCGGAGTAACCAAATCAAGTTTAAGGGAGGGTGTTGAAACATAAACTTGATTTGGGTTAATCATTGGGCTAATAATCTAATAATCATGTTAGCCTAAATTTGACCCAAGTTCTAGAATTTATCTAGAAAAATCTTCCACCTCCTTAAGATAAAAATCTAGATATTTTCATAGAATTATCTAGATAATTAGAATAAAAATATCAAGATATTTTAGTAGAATTATCTAGATTTAAGAATAAAATATGTAAGATATTTTGTATTTTGGAGGCTATAAATACCTCCACTCTCTTCTCATTTTGTATCATCCAAGTTTTCAAGAATCATCCAAGAAATAAAAAAAGTTTCCTCTTCATAAAATCTCTTCTCTTCAAACACTTAATCACTTTCTCCATTTCTAATAAGTTTCTCATTCCAACACTCTCATGTCATCACTGGCGACCCTAGCACTCTCATTGTGAATAAAATTGCGACTTTTCGTTTCTATACTTTTGATTCAAAATGTGGCTTCCTGTAATACTCTTGCAGTTCTTTCTGCGTCCTTCATCGAATGGACAAAAACAAGCACATGATGACCTCTGGAAGCAGCACTGCATAATATCAATCATCGATTAAAACCTGTGGAAGAGTTTTCCCTCGTAGCCTATAGGCTGCAGCATTGAAACTCGAACAACTCAGTATTGAGATCAACCTGCGGAAACCTGGCCACATATGCAGAATTTTCCAGTGTCAGAGATATACACGCGAGACAAATGTTTTTTTCCGCACAATATTTGTGATTATGTTCTGACAATTATATCAGTGTCGCAGATGACACTTATGCTCCATAGACCTGGGCGAGCAAGCATAAGGTTTTGACTTTGAATTAGTTTAAAAGCCTCTAAGTCACTTAGAGTTTCTAAACACAACAAAGGCATTATTCTTTCGTTATGTTCCCCTCTATGGCCTTGATTAGTAGAGCTGATGACAAAACAATAAGAGTATAATATAGAATGAGTATTACCGAAGCAATATGCTATCATAAATGCAATTAACAAAATGATTTAAAAAAGTAATGATTCATATATAAAATTATGATATATTAATTTATTTATTTCTGACACACATATATATATAATATAGATTTATATTAAATTTTATTTTTATTGACAGTAATTAATTATACTTAATTATATTAAAAGGTGAAATACTTTTATTTTAGTTTTTTTTAATATAAATTTAAATTTTGGATATAAATATGTTTTCTGATATTATTAGATAGAATAAAATAATATATCAAATTATTTTAAAATTTTATATATTCTAAAGCAAATGCTATACTAAAAACTTAATATAAGAACATTGGGTAAAGAGTACTTAAAAGCATTTGCATCATTGAGAGTCTGCAAATATATGAACATGCTTCAGGTCAGGCAGTTAACTTTAATAAATCAGCTATTATGTTTGGTAAAGGGCTAGACAAGGATAATAGACGAAAATTAAGTGAGTGTATAAAACTGCTGGTTTTGGAAGATATCTTGGCCTTCCTGAATTTATAGACAGAAATAAGTCTAATGCTTTTGCATATATCTCATAGAGGCTAGAGAGCAAGATAAGTAGCCGGTACACCAAAATTTTTATCCCTTGCAAGAAAAAGTACTTTTAAAGACTATTGCGACAACCGTCCCAACATACTGTGTGTCCTGCTTTCTCTTGCCCAAAAGAATTCTAAACCAAATGATTAAAACAACGAGGAAGTTCTGGTGGTCAAGCGCTAAAGATAGAAGCGGAATACACTGGATAGCGTGGAACAAAATTGTTGACACCAAAAGCATGGGTGGATTAGGAGTCAGAGACCTTAAAGACTTTAATATTGCTTAGTCGCAAAGCAGAGCTGGAGAATCCTCCAAAATCCACAATCGCTGCTGAGTCGGGTCTTCAAAGCAAAGTACTTCCAAAAGACAAACCTCCTGCATGCCAAACTAAAGGCAAACGCAAGTCATGCATGGCGAAACATACTGAAAGTTAACGAGATCCTAAAATTAGGTGTTAAATGGATTATAGGCAGGGGATCTCAAACTCACATGTAGATTGATAATTGGCTTCCCACTAACCCCCCTAGACCTCCGAAAGGGCTACTAAACTGCATAGAAAAGAATACTAAAATCTCTGATTTTATCAATCCTGAAAAAAAACTTGTGGGATATTAACAAATTAAACTCTTTTGTAGTCCAAGAAGACATTGATGCTATCAAAACCATGAGACTACCAGTCACAGATGTCAAGGATTCTATCAGCTGAACCCATACAAAGGATGGCCAATACTCAACCAAATCAGGTTATAAACTTCTACGCTCTCAATCAAAACTCTCCATCAAGTAGCAACCTAAACAATAACCTACTGATGGAAGTGTGTAAGAAAATTTGGAAAAATAACTCTCCGCCTAAAATTAAACATTTCTGGTGGAGAGTGGCTCATGATGCAATTTCGACTGCAGAAAACTTACAAAGAAGAAAATTGACGGTTGATAGTACGTGCCAACTTTGCAGAGAACATCAGGAAACAACAAATCATTTGATTTTCCAGTGCAGGTTCAGCAAGGGAATTTGGAGCATGACACCGTCAATTGAAATATCAGGTGAAAACTTATCAAGCAACTCTCTATTAGAAAACGTAAGGTACATGCTTAACCTCAATAACAACCAAAGAGAGGAAGCAAGTATTTTCCCTTTCATAGATTGGAGGATTTGGAAAATGAGAAACGATTTGTTTTTTAGTGGGAAAAGAAAGGCTATACCAGACATAATCAGCCATGCATTGATAGATTATAATGTCTCGAAAAGCACCTTAGAAGCAGATGAGTTGCAAGAAGAATCACCAAGAAACTCTTTGAGTGAAAATGTGGAAAGACATAGCTGTATGGAAGAAATACTAAGAAAAGCTAACACATTATACTGTTTTGTAGATGGATCGTGGACATCACCAAAAGAAAAAGCTGGAATTGGCTGGGTCCTGTTCAACAGAGAAGGAAATGTAATCATGGAGGGTAAAGCAGCAATAGAGCCAATCAACTCCTTTAGAAACAGAGGCTGAAGCATTGAGACTGGCAATGATCGAGATACGTAAGCTCGGTTATTACTTAGTAACTTTCTATGGGGATTCATCTGAACTCTATGATACCCTCTCTGATACGTTGAGTCAAGGACATAAGATCAACCGTCAAAGATATGGATGCCCAATATATATTGAAGACATTGTAAACCTATCAAGGAGTGGTGGTTTCCAGTTTCACTTTCAGAAAGTTAAAAGGTCTTGTAATATCATATCTGATAAATTAGCTAAGGAAGGTAGGATTTCAAACCCTAGCTATGTAGTAACCTGGAAAAACAATGTGTAAAATTTCTAATGTTTAATATGAAAAACAGCCGACAAAAAAAAATGCTACCGCTATTTAAAAGATTTTTGATGGATAATAAAAAGTATATTGTCTATGTTAGTGCTCTGCTAATCAAAACCTATTAGTAGAAAAAGATCTCTTATTCGGTCTAGAGCAAACTAGAACTATAAGTTAATGAAACCATATTTGATACCGCTCAAGAACCTCAGTTGCCTAATGGAACAACATCATTTGAGTTCGAAACCGACCAACATCCGAGCGCCAACTTACTATCATCTGACCATGATTCCGATCTCCAACCCAAACCAGAGCCGGTCATGATATTTTTGGAATTCAAAATATATTTTTTATAAATTCTTTGATATTTGTTTTAAAAAGTTTACAAATATATTTTTTGTTTGATAGTCGCAATTTTTATAGCATAAAGTTTATTCATACCTATATAATAACAACATAACATTCACACCAATATTTTAAATTATTTTAGTAAACTAAAATTTCATTTACTTTTTCATTTAAAAAAAAATATTTTATGTTACTATAGCAAAAATAAATACATACATAAAAGAAAAAATAAGTGGGAGTACAATAAATTATGAGACCCCATTGATTTGCTCTGGATTATAATTTTGGAAATATAAGTTTATATTTAGGGTCCCGGGATCCTGCATATAAAATTATAAATCAAATTATAATTTAGGGTCCCGAGATATATTCGATTTTATAGAAGTTTATATTTTATAAATTTTATTATTTTCTTACAATATTCAATTTTACATATTCATTTAATTACATATAAAATAAAATATATATTTTATTTAATAATACATTTGTATATATTTAAAATTATAATTTTGGAAATATTGTTTATCTCTTTATTTTGGTCACAATATATTAAATCAAATTCTATAAAATTAAGAGAAATTTTTTTAGTTATATAATTTTCAAAACGCCAAATTAATATTATTTCTAAAACTAATGTAGCTGGAATTTAAAAAAAAACAATATAGATTTGTGAAAAGTTATTTTAGTCATAAAAATTATATAATTATAAAAATAAAACTAAATCATATTTCAAAATTATAAATTATGATATTTTTCTATTTTTATTATTATATTAGTTTTAATGATAATTTATTAGTTGTTATCTTATTATAATAAACTTACCAAAAATATAAATCAACAATAAATGTCTATGTCCATGTCACAATTAACTCTAAGCCATGTCATCATTGATGTCATCATTTTCCTTTCAAAATCAATGTAGTGATGACACATGGCAAATCACTTCTCAAATAATGTTTAGGGGATTAAATGAACATGTAAAATTGAATATTGTAAGAAAATAATAAAATTTATAAAATATAAAAATATATTTAAATTTAAATTTTAAAATTTTTATTTCTGCACTTGGTGCAAGAAAACACCTAGTTTTTTAATTAAATGATCATAATAGGGGTGAAATTATTATCCGGGATCTAACGCGAGATTTGCTCCGGATCTGCTCCAAAAATCGGATACCCGAGGTCCTCGGATCCAGATCTGGATAGTAAAATCTCGGATCTGGTTAGTAAAATCTCGAGTCCGTCGAAACTGGATCCGGATACGATATCTTGAATTTTAAGCTTGAAATTTTATTTTTTAACTATTTTAATATATTAATATATATATGTAATTTTTTATAATGTTATATTTTAAATTTTATAACAATATACATAAACATTATATAAATATTTTTTTAAGTATTTCTATTTCTTAATATATTTTTTTTTTAAATTATTATTTTTACGAATCTAGATTCATATTCAAATAGCCGCATATATTACAATATTTAGACGAATGTCCGGAAACCACAGATTGAGATACAGATAGTAAAATCACGGATTTGGTTGAACTAGATTGCATACCTTAAAAATTTTTGTATATCCGTCCCACCCTTAGCTTAGAGGCTTCAATTTGAACAAAGTCCATATTTACTAACGGAATCCTCGAAGCGAAAATGGAGCTAACCGATACAAAGTCAGATTTAGAATTTAGTAAAAATTAAAATTCATATAGCAATACAAGAAAAGAAAACCACATATGGATGTAAATCTTCTTTTAAGAGGAAACAAGTATTTTTTTGTTCAAAAATAAATATACAAAAATCCAGATTATAGCTAGTATTGCTTGAGGTATGAGATAAGAGTTGGCTCACCAAATAAAATCTCTTATCCTAGTTGGAGGATTCGAAACTATTATCCGGGATCAAATGCGAGATTTGCTCTGGATCCGTTCCAAAAATCGAATATCTAGGGTCCCGGGATCCTGCTTTGGGTAGCAAAATCTTGGATCAGTCATAAACGATTTCGGATCTGCATATCAAGATCGGATCTAAATTTTCAAAATATGTTAAAAGTTTTGAATTTTAGTAGTAATATCTTAATATATTAATATTTATACATAAAATTTGTTTTATAATATCATATTTGAAAATTTATAATCTATATATATATATATTATAAACATTATATAAATATTTAATTTTGTATTATTTCTAGTTTCTTAATATTTTAAAAATATTTTTTATTTTATGAATCTAGATCCAGATTCAAATAGCCGCAAATACTACAATATCTAGACGAATATTTAGAAGCCACAGATCCGTGTATGAATAGTAAGATCACGAATTTGATAGATATGGATTCATATACCCTAAAATTTTCTTATACTCAAATCTGTCCCACCCCTAGCTCAAAGACCTGAATTTGAACCGAGTCCAAACTTACTAACCAAATCCTGGAAGCAAAACTAGAGGTAACCGATACGAAGATTTAGAATTTAGTAAAAACAAAAACTTCATATAGAAATATAAGAAAAGAAAACCACAAATGGATGTAAATCTTCTTTTAAAAGGAAACAACTATATTTTTGTTCAAAAATAAACATACAGAAAATCTAGATTATAACTAGTATTGTTTGATTGAGATATGGGATAGGACTAAATAGGCACCAAATGAAAAAAAAAAAAAAAAACTCTAGTTGATTACTTAAATTTGATTCGTACGCTGACAAATCATAGAAAAAGTGTTTTAAATTTTTATTTATTTTATTTAATTGGAATATTCTTGGCTTTATAATGTACAGTACGTCGTTTTGGCTGAATCATCATCGTATTCGTAGTACCTTAAATAAATCAGGGCCGCATTGTCAAAACGATTCAGTAGTCAGACAGACTTGAGACTCCTTCCTCTAGATCTGTGACGACGATGTCCTCAAAATCTCAAGTGAGTTTTTCTTCTTCTCTTTCTCGTCGTTGAAAAAATCTTACTTTTATTTATTATCGATTTGCTTAAGTTAGGCTATGAGTCCCTCTAGTTAGTTTGTGACAGATGACATAGCAGAAGAAGTTTACGCTTGTTGAATCAGAGATTCCTTTGTGTTTGTTTTAGTTTTAAAAAAAAAAAACTGAAAACACTCTTGTGCTTTTCTCTTCTTTCCGGAATTCTTGTTGATTATATAGCAGAAAATGAAGGCTCTTATTCTAGTTGGAGGATTCGGAACTCGATTGAGACCGCTTACATTCAGCATGCCAAAACCTCTTGTTGATTTTGGAAACAAGCCCATGATTTTGCATCAGGTAGGAGTTATCTTCTTCTGACGATGATGATGCATACATTCATTCCCAGAATCATAACTTTTTGATGATTATTAAACAGATTGAAGCACTAAAAGCTGCTGGAGTAACTGAAGTTGTATTAGCTATCAACCACCAACAACCAGAGGTACTACATTTTCCTGGTTCATTATTTACCTAATGATTCTCATTGTGTTGGCATATTTTTTACGTTATTTTCAGGTCATGTTAAATTTTGTGAAAGAATATGAGAAGAAGCTTGAGATGAAGATTACCTTTTCCCAAGAAACTGAACCCCTAGGGACAGCAGGGCCTCTCGCTTTGGCTCGGGATAAGCTTGTCGATGACTCAGGCAAGCCCTTTTTTGTGCTCAACAGCGATGTTATCTGTGAATATCCATTGCTAGAGATGATCCAATTTCACAAGAATCACGGTGCTGAAGCTTCAATCATGGTGACTAAAGTAGATGATCCTTCCAAGTATGGTGTGGTGGTTATGGAGGAAGCTCCAGAAGAAGCAAGAGTTGAAAGTTTTGTTGAGAAACCAAAACATTTTGTAGGGGACAAGATCAACGCTGGGATATACCTCTTGAACCCATCTGTGCTGGACAGAATTGAGCTTAGACGGACTTCGATAGAGAAAGAGATATTCCCTAAGATTGCTTCAGAGAAGAAGCTTTACGCAATGGTACTACCCGGTTTTTGGATGGACATTGGTCAGCCAAAAGATTACTTAACAGGGCAAAGAATGTATCTCGACTATCTAAAAAAGAATGTGCCCGAGCAACTTTTAGTTTCAGGGGATCATATAATCGGGAACGTTATGGTGGATGAGACCGCGGTTATCGGAGAACGATGCTTGATAGGACCTGATGTGGTGATTGGTCCAGGATGTGTGATTGAATCAGGTGTGAGATTGTTTGGTTGCACTGTGATGAGAGGTGCTCAGATCAAGGAACATGCTTGTGTATCTGATAGTATTGTAGGGTGGGACTCGACCATTGGAAGTTGGGCTCGTGTAGCTAACATAACGGTTCTTGGCAAGGATGTTCATGTCGTCGATGCAGAGGTTTATAGCAATGGGGTTGTGATCCAAGACCACATGTGAAATCGATCGATAGTCATATGATTTACTATTACTTTGGTCATTGAGAATTATTATAATTTATACATTCAAGATCAAATTATATACCTGTTCATTTTGAGTTTTTCGGATTTCAAGTTTTGCAGTGACTAGAAAACAAATAACAACCAGAATCAAATAATATTTAGTTTTGGACCAAAAATTACAAGAAAAAGAAACATTGTTGTGAATGAATTGTTTATTTCATGAATAGGGAAGTCCCTTATATAAGGGTTACAAATGGAATATTCGGGTATCAGAATATACCAAAGAATATACCAAAGAATAAACTTATACTAAGGAATAAACTCCTTTTTATGTTCATCCACATAATGTAATTATCTATAACACTTCCCCTTGGATGACATATCTATAGAGCTCGTAGTGTGCTTAATGTTGCCTCATTAAAACCTTTCTAGGAAAATCAAAACCCAGGATGGGAAAAAGGAAACCATAGATAAGGAAAAAGAGTATAACACACAACTACTCCCCCTGATTTGGAACTCCTTGAAGTTCCTGCAGCCTACGCATGCCTATCATCTTGATGAGCTTCTTGAAGGTCGCTGTAGGCAATGATTTGGTAAATAGATCAGCTGAGTTCTCGCTGGAACGGACTGGGACAACTAGGACCTCCCCTGCCTTTTGTAGCTCGTGGGTATGAAAGAACTTGGGCAGGATGTGCTTGATTATGTCTCCTTTGATGTATTCTTCCTTGAGCTGAGCTATGCAAGCTGTATTATCCTCATACATGATAGTCGGCGCCAATGCTCCTGTAATCAGACCACTATCCATGCCAATGTGTTGAGTCATAGATCTCAACCACACGAGCTCTCTGCTGGCTTCGTGTATGGCTAGAATCTCAGCATGGTTGGACGAAGTTGCTGCAATGGATTGCTTCACAGACCTCCAAGAGATCGCAGTCCCACCATGGGTAAAGACATATCCTGTCTGAGATCTTCCAACATGTGGATCTGATAGATAACCTGCATCAGCAAAGCCAACTAAACTTTCTTTGGATTGGTTAGTATAAAATAATCCAAGATCCTTCGTTCCTTGCAAGTAACGAAATATGTGTTTAATCCCATTCCAGTGCCTTCGGGTTGGACAAGAACTATATCTTGATAGGAGATTCACGGCGAAAGATATATCTGGCCTAGTGTGGCTAGTCAGATACATCAGAGCTCCAATGGCACTGAGATAAGGCACCTCGGGACTAAGGACATCTTCGTCCTCCTTCTTTGGACCAAACGGATCTGTATCCGGACTTAGGCTTCTCACAATCATAGGGCTAGGTAATGAGTGAGACTGGTCCATATTGAACTTCTTGAGTATCTTTTCTGTGTATGCCTTTTGGTGCACAAGGATTCCATTATTGATATACTCAAGTTGTAACCCCAAACAGAATTTTGTCTTTCCTAAGTCTTTCATCTCAAATTCTTTCTTGAGAATTTCAACTGTTTGGGAAATCTCTCCAGAGGTTCCAATTATATTCAGGTCATCCACGTAGACAGCTATGATAACAAAGCCCTTGCTGTCGAATTTCTTTATAAATATACATGGACTAATTGGATCATTTTTATAGCCCTTTTTCACTAAGTACTCACTTAGTCTATTATACCACATTCGACCTGATTGTTTCAATCCATATAAGGATTTGTTCAGCTTAATACAATGATGTTCTCGAGAACCTTTCTTTCCTTTGAGCTCAATACCCTCTGGAAGTTTCATATAAATCTCATTATCCAGTGGACCATATAAGTATGCTGTTACTACATCCATTAGGCGCATATCTAAGTTTTCTCTTATAGCCAGACTGATTAGATATCTAAAAGTAGTAGCATCCACCACAGGGGAATATGTTTCCTCATAATCTATCCCCGGTCTCTGTGAGAATCCTTGTGCAACGAGCCGTGCTTTGTATCTCACAATTTCTCCTTTCTCATTTCTTTTTCTCACAAAGACCCATTTGTATCCCACTGGTTTGACATCACTTGGTGTCACAATGATAGGGCCAAATACGCCTCTCTTCCTTAAAGAATTTAACTCCACGTTTATAGCTTCTTTCCATTTATTCCAATCTGATCTTTGCATGCATTCAAATATGGACGTGGGTTCATGATCCTCATTGTTATCCATGAGTTCAAATGCTACATTATACGCAAATATATCATCGACGTCGATTTCTTTTCGGTTCCATTGTATTCCAGACATGACAAAAATTATTGAGATCTCATTATTGTCAGGACCTTGTGTACCTTGAGATTCAGCGTCCCGAACCTCATCATTTGGTACATTATGGTCGATGTTTTCCATGTCATGGATGGTTTCCACATTGCCCTCGGATCCGACTTTGTCTACTGCACCTTTCTTTGATTTCCGAGGGATCTTATCTTTGGAACCAATTGGTCTACCACGTTTCAAACGTTGTTTAGACTCTGTAGCAACTTGACTCAGTCCATCTTGGACTTTTATTCTCACTGGTGCATTACAAGCTGGTATGTATGACTTAGTCACTTTCTTTGGGTCAACAAATGAATCTGGCAATTGATTAGCTAGCTGTTGTAAATGAATAATCTTTTGAACTTCAGTGTCACACTCTTTTGTTCGAGGATCTTGCCAGTGTGTCGATGGTCTCAACCATTCTATCTCTTTAATTTCTTTTACCAGCTGTGGATCTTCATCTCCCCCTAAGGTCGGATATGTGGACTCATCAAAGTGTGAGTCTGCGTATCTGGCCTTAAATAGATCACCCGTAGTAGGCTCAAGATACTTAATTATCGAAGGGGAGTCATATCCAACATATATTCTCATCCTCCTCTGAGGTCCCATTTTTGTTCTTTGTGGTGGTGCAATGGGAACATAAACGGCACACCCAAATGTCTTAATATGGGATATGTCTGGCTCTTGACCCGTTATCAATTGGGATGGTGAATATTTGTGTTCACTAGATGGTCTGATGCGAATCAGTTCAGCTGCATGTAAAACGGCATGTCCCATGCTGATACAGGGAGTTTAGACCTCATAAGCAATGGTCTAGCTATCAGCTGTATGCGTTTAATAAAGGACTCAGCTAGTCCGTTTTGTGTATGTACATGTGCCACGGAGTGTTCCACACTTACTCCCATGGACATACAATAATCATTAAACGCTTGGGATGTGAACTCACTAGCATTGTCAAGACGTATAGTCTTTAAAGGAAAATCTGGAAAGTGTGCTCTTAGGCGTATTATCTGAGCCAACAGGCGTGCAAAAGCCTGGTTTCGTGTGGATAGTAGGCAGACATGCGACCATCTGGTCGATGCATCAATAAGGACCATAAAATATCTGAATGTCCCACAAGGTGGGTGTATTGGTCCACATATGTCTCCCTGAATCCTTTCCAGAAAATTTATAATTTCCTTAGTGACTTTGACTGGTGAGGGTCTAGTAATGAGTTTCCCTTGTGTACATGCTACACATGTGAGATCTTTTGGGATAACTCTTTTTTCTTTTAAGGTGTGCCCTTTAGTATTCATAATTATTTTTCGCATCATACTTGTACCGGGATGGCCAAGCCGGTTATGCCACATAGTGAAATTTTCGCAGGCATTAGCCTCTATTACACTGATCTCTGTGCGGTATAGACCAGTGGAGAGTCCAGGAATGGTCTCTACGACCTTTCTATTGCCATGGTCGAATACAAAGATATTGAGGAACTCTTTGTTATCTTTTTCCATTGTTTAAAGGTGGAAACCATTCAATCTTATATCCTTGAAACTTAATAGGTTCCTATTGGAACTGGGTGAGTATAGCGCATTAGGCATTTCTAAATGTGTCCCCATGGGCAATGTCAAGCAAGCTTGGCCGTGGCCATCAATTAGGCTTGATATTCCTGAAATCGTTTTTATGTTTGCACTTTTCATTTTCAGGTTTATGAAATGCTTCTTATCTCTAAGTATTGTATGGCTCGTCCCACTATCCACCAATAGTACTTCCATTCTATCAAAATTCAATCAATCATAGACTCAGAGTATAAAAATAAAACTTGCATTAATATGAAGTTCAGAATAAAATAAAGCCAAAAGCAACACCAAATCTTAAAATTTAAAAATAAAACATAAATCAATAAAGCATAAAAGCCAAAACCAAAACAAAACACAGTGTCGAATTATGGACTAATCTTTAAGGCAATCAGATGTCTCGTAATCCATCAGGTCATCATTTTCGTGATCAAAATTGCCATCTCCATCCTCGACCAAGTGGGCTTCTGGATTCTTTTCTTTCTGGCTCTGTTGGTAGAGGTCAATAAAATGCTTTGGGGTCCTACATCTTTTAGCCCAATGATTCCCCATTCCACATCTGTGGCAGACAGATTTGTTCGAGTGTGGCGGTTTGGTAATACCACGACCACTTCCTCGTCCTCGACCACGACCTGATTGGGAATGATATCCACTGCCACGGTTATTGTGGTTCCCACGGCCTTGGTAGTTATTTCTGCCACGCCCACCACGTCCTCTCCATCCTTGGCCTCTGCCATGATGTTTATCATTATGGACGGAGTTGCTTTCATTAGCATCATTTTCCTTTATTGCCTTATTGGCTTCAGGAATTGGGGTTGATCCAGGAGGTCTCATCTCAATGTTCCTCATAAGCAGCTCATTGTTAGCCTCAGCCAATAATAGGACTGAGACCAGATCAGTAAAGGTGGTGAAACCTCTTTCTCTATATTGCTGCTGTAGCAACACATTTGTTGAATGGAATGTAGAGAAGGTCTTTTCAAGTAAGTCCCTCTCTGCTATCTCTTCACCACAGAGTTTCAGCTTAGATACAATCTTGAACAAGGCTGAATTGTACTCATCCACGGACTTAAAGTCCTGGAATCTGAGATTTTTCCAATCATATTGAGCCTTTGGTAATAACACCGTTTTATGGTGATCATACCTCCGCTGTAAAGCGGTCCAAAGGTCGAGTGGATTCTCCATAGTGAGATACTGATCTTTTAGACCCTCAGTGAGATGATGGCGAATAATACTTATTGTCTTGAATCTATCCTTTTCATTTGCATCGTTACCCTCGGTAATACATTCACCGAGTCCCTCTGATTTCAGGATAATCTTAGTATCCAATGCCCATTGTAAGTAATTATCTCCAGAGAGATTCAGGGCAGCATAGTCCAAATTCTTGATTTTCGACATCTGAAATTCATATAAGTCAATCATAATTTATCTATTAATTTTAACTTTTATTGAAATAATTAATCAAAATCAATATATAATTCTCCTCCTGATTTTATTATATTATTTCAAGAAAAATTTAAATTTAAGAGAAATTTATTTTTTTATTATTATTATTATATTTTAAATTTATTATTATAAAATTTATTTATTTATTTTAAATTTTTTATTTTATTTATTTATTAATAATATATATATATATATTTTAATTTTATTTATATATATAATTTTATTATTATTATTATTATAAATTTTAAATAATAATGAATAAATAAAAAATGATTTATTTCATAAAACTGAAAATAAAGCTCTTAAAAATAAAAAAAATGACAAGGAAATTAATTATTAGACCAATATAATAGATACAGTAATAGTTCTAGTTAATTAAACGATAATTTAATTAATAAATATGACAATTCACGATGCCAATACGTAACAGAAAATATATGATAGTGGTTTAGCTTCTATAACAAATAACTGTACGTTCAGATTTTATTATAAATTTAGGCGATGTAAATCTCAAATCAAAACCGTCTCAAAGTAAAATAAATAATATGAAAAATAAAGTTCATCAATCGAACAGATCATTTAAATTTAACTCATATCGTCAGGTTTGTCAAACAAAATAAAATAATCTATATATGATAGCTTACTAATCAAATCATTATTAATCGTAAAATCCTGTTAGTTTTCTCAATTACTGCAATAGGGGTTCGTTGGTATAAAGTCAATGTACATACATCAAACAAATAATAACTTATTCAAGTAATTACTAAACACACCATACGTATACTATCGTTCATATTTTGTTGTGATTAATTTATCAACTCAAGTAATAAAAGCATACATAATAAGTAATCAGAGTTATTATTTGAATAGAAGTTCATATGTATCATGCCAATAAAAAAAATGACTAACAAACAGATGAAATTATACTATCACATGTATAGTTGTGTCGGTACGTTCATATTAGTAAGATGTATGCATACTCAAATTTATTACTATTAATATATTTTCTGGTAAAGTTAAAGTAATATATTAGAAACAATTATTCTACCCAGTATTAAACTAGCGAGCACCAAAGAAACATAGAGCATGCAATGATTAAAATAGCAGATCAAATAATATTTCGTTATTGAACATCTCAACATGCAACTGATAAACAATAAACCATAATATAGTAATTTGATAATAGCCGATCTATATATTAAGCACGAGGCACTAACCTCGACCGTGAGAAGCAAACAACGTTTGTAAAATAGGGACGATGATTTGATCGGAGCTTACAGCCGTTTGCTCATATGGTTTTTTTTTTTTTCTAGTTTATGGGTTATCAGAGCAAGTCGTGCTGATAACGTGTTGTGAATGAATTGTTTATTTCATGAATAGGGAAGTCCCTTATATAAGGGTTACAAATGGAATATTCGGGTATCAGAATATACCAAAGAATATACCAAAGAATAAACTTATACTAAGGAATAAACTCCTTATGTTCATCCACATAATGTAATTATCTATAACAAACATAAATTTGATTTTTTATCTAATCACTATATAATGAAAAAGAAAGCTAACAAGAACCTTTTAAATGCATTCTTTGGACTTTGTTATGTGTCTTGCTTAAACTTGGGATTGTCTATCACAGGCGCCGGGAAGCTTTGTGAATGGGTGGAAGCAAGTCTTAAAGAAAAGAAGTCTTATACGTACAGGCGCTGCGAAGCTTTCTGGTAAGAAGTAATATGGTGATGTGATTCTCGTTACGAGTGCGTCTCACCATATGACAGGGTAACGATCCTTATTGTATGATATTGAGATCATATCACCTTGTTCTGTCGAATTTGCAGATGGAAAGAGAACACTTTCTGTTCATATGGGGTTGTTACGTCTATCTACAAAACTTACATTGAACAAAGTCTTATATGTACCAAACTTAAATTGCACACTTATCTCTGTTGCAAAACTTTTAAAGCAAACAAGTTGCTTGACAATGTTTACTGACACAATTGGTATAATATAGGACCCTTTCTCGAGGACTTTGATTGGTGAGGAGCATGATGGTGTGTATTAATTTATGGATACTGCCTCAGCAAAGGGTCATCGAGCTTCTCTCAGTTCAGATCAAGTTTTGTGGCATCAGCGTTTTAGACATCCATCTTTTAATGTGCTTTCGGATTTGTCTTTTGTTTTATCTAAGTCAGCTGGTTCCAGTCCTTGTGACATTTTTTTTTAGAGCCAAGCAAACTCGTGAGATTTTTTATGAAAGTATGAATAAAACAACAGATTATTTTTCACTCATTCATGTAGACCTTTGGGGTCCGTATAGAATTTCTTCGTCTTGTGGTGCCGTATATTTTCTTACCATTCTGGATGACTACTCACGAGCTGTCTGGACGTATCTTCTATTAGAAAAAAATCAGAAATTAAACATGTTCTCAAGAAGTTCATCGCCTATGCTGACAAACAATTCCATAAACCAGTTCGTACAATCCAAAGTGACAACGGAACTGAGTTTATGGTACTCGCTTTGTTCTTCAAAGACCTTGGCATTGTTCATCAAACCTTCCATGTTGGGACACCTCAACAAAATGGTAGAGTCAAGAGAAAACATAGATACATATTGAATGTCTCTCGAGCTCTGTTGTTCCAAGCAAGTTTTCCCGTTAAATTTTGGGGTGAAGCTCATTTGATCAACCGCACGCCTAAAGCTATTCATCATGGGCATACTCCTTATGAGGTTCTGCATGGCATGTAAGCTTCGTAAAGCCCTTTACGATTTGAAACAGCCTCCACAGTGCTGGTTTGAGAAACTCTCAGGGACATTACTAAAATTCGGTTTTGTTCAATCTCGTGAGGACCACTCTCTGTTCTCTCTTTCATGCAATGGGGTCGAGCTTCAAGTACTTGTATATGTGGATGATCTACTGATTTGTGGAAGTAATTCTCACATGGTTCAGCGTTTTAAGGAATATCTTGGCAGATGGTTTGCCATGAAAGATCTAGGAAAGCTCAAGTATTTTCTTGACATTAAAGTTAGTCGAGGATCTTGGGGATTTTTCCTGTCACAACGAAAATACAGTCTGGACATTGTAGCTGATACAGGTAACCTCGGCTCCAAACCTGCAGTAACACCTTTGGAGCAGAATCACAAGTTGGCTGAATCAGACGGACCCTTGCTCGCAAAACCAAAGAAATATCAAAGACTCATGGGGCGCCTAATAAATTTTCTCAATACATGCCCTTATCTTTGCTACTCAATCCACATTCTTGCTCAGTTCATGAAAGCTCTGCGTGTTGCTCACTGGGAGGCTGCCCTTCGTGTTGTTCATTTTTTAGAAGGAACGCCAGGACATGGAATACTTCTCAACTCTGGTCCTGATCTCACACTTACAATTTACTGTGATGCAGACTGGGGAGCTTGTCCCTTGTCTCGACTATCCTTGAGTGCGCTTGTTGTCATGCTTGGTGGTTCTCGTATTTCTTGGAAACAAAGAAACAAAATACAGTATATCATTCCTCAGTTGAAGCTGAATATTCGTCAATGGCTGCTGCACTTCGTGAAATCAAGCGGGTTCGTCGTCTGTTAAAAGATCTTGGCGCAGAACATACACTTCCCACACGTTTTTTTTTGCGATAGTAAGGCCGCCATACACATCGCAGCAAATCCAGTTTTCCATGAACATACGAAGCACATTGAATCAGATTGTCATTCAGTACGAGATGCAATTATGGATGGCATTATTGTTACTCCGTACATTCGCATTGGTTCTCAAATAACAGACCTTTTCACAAAGGCGCTTGGTCGGGTTTCATTTCAAAATCTAGTATCCAATTTGGGTGTTGTGAATCTACACTCTCCAACTTGAGGGAGAGTATTGGCGTGGATATATCATATTCAAGATAAAGACGAGACTTGGAGATAAAGTCTTATGTTATGTTTTAGATATACTTGATATTCCTATTGTTTAGGAAATAGTCGATGATGATAAGGCCATTGGCTGACTATCTTGATGTATAAATATGTTAGCATAGCCATTCGAATAAGACAAGTACTTTCGATATCTAAATCTAAACTTCACTTAACACAACCAAATTGATTCAATTTTATGGAAAAATGACCAAAAAAGTAAAACATATGTTGGCAGCTACCTCTACCGCAACTTAAGGTTGGATATCTAACGACACCTCACAGTGATTAGAAACGCACGGAGTTTGAACTCAATCAGGAGAGGTTTCTTTAGGTACTCTCTCAATTTGATGGATAGTGTTTCTAAGCCAGTGTACTAACCCTACTACCTGGCGTGGTGTAGGTAGTGAAGCCTGAAGCAAGAGAAGTGGAGGGGAATATGTCTGGAAAATGAGAGACCAACGTGAGAAGAATACGGTAAAAGTGAACATAACAGAGATAGTGTCAGTGACGCCTTGTGCTGATCCTGACTCTGACTCCTGGTGCTGGTCTATGCATTGATACCGTTCATGGCTTAGTTTACTTGGTAAGCGCCTCACACTAGATACATATATTACCATTTAAGAAGAAGCTTAAGATTCGAATGAATGAAATTGGCATTAAAAAAACAGGTAGCAGATTCATGGGAGTCGCTGGATGCGATACGTTTGGTGTACACAATTTATGCAAGAGGGAAGAGTGATGTTTTAGACGGTATTATTACCGCTTAATCAGATACCTTTTTTCAAGGATTTATATTCTTGTTATTGTATCACACCAATATCGTATACACAAGAAAAGGGTTGCTTGGATGTTAAGAAAACTCAAATTCTTATTGCTTTAGAAAATCACTCAAAACTAAAGCTCCAAACTCACAAACTCATAAGTTATGCAACACAATTTGCATCTCCTTATATATAACTCATAACTTATCCTAAACTCATTAGGAATTAACTAATCATTATCTTAATAATAGATAACTTACAACTTAAGTTATTTCAACTTTATCTCAATATTATTTCAAGCTTATCTCAACATTCTCCCTCTTAAGCTTAAAATCCCTTTTCTCCAAATCTTCCATGCCAATGAAATCTTTCATTTCTTGAAACTTGACTCTTCCCAATGCTTTGGTTAGAATATCCTCCTTTTGTTTATCTCCTGAAATATGCTCAACCTCTATCAATCCTTTCTCCACACACTCTCTTAGGAAGTGATATCTAGAATGTATATGTTTGCTTCTTCCATGAAAGACCGGGTTCTTAGTTAAAGCAATAGCGGACTGATTGTCTATTCGTATCATCACTTTCACACTCTCATGTCCAGTGATCTCACTTAGCAACTCTTGTAACCATAATGCTTGTCTTGCAGCTTCAGTTCCAGCCATAAACTCGGCTTCACGGGATGATAACGCCACGACATCTTGTTTTTGTGAACACCAGGTTATCGGACTGTCTCCAAGATAAAAGATATGGCCGGTTGTACTCTTGCCATCATCAAGATCAGTATTGAAGCTGCTATCACTATAGCCAAGAAGCTTTGGTACCCTCGCAGTTGTACGGTTGAAACTTAGACCCAAGTTTGTTGATCCGTGCAAATATCTGAGTATCTGCTTCATTGCAGTACCATGGCAGTCACGCGGCGACTGCATATATCGGCTCAGTACTCCCACACTGTATGCCAAGTCGGGTCGAGTGTGGAGTAAGTATCACAAACAACCAATGTTCCTTATATACTCTGTGGCATCAATCTCTCCCTCCTCTTCGGCTTTAGACAATTTCAAACCGGCTTCCATTGGCGTGTGCACCAAGTTACATCGACTCATCCCCGCTTCCTCCAATATTTTAAGTGCATAACGACGTTGATTCAATGTTATGCCTTCACCATGCTGTTTTACTTCAATTCCCAGATAATAAGTAAGCTTACCAAGGTCACTCATGTCGAACTTTGACCCCATCATCTGCTTAAACTCGTCGATCACTTTCTTGTTTGTTCCAGTGACGAACAAGTCATCAACATACACAGATACCAAGAGTAAATGATCTTTTACGTGTTTTCGATAAACACTCGGTTCCTTTGTACACTTGTTAAATCCCATCTCGACAAGAATTTTGTTTAACTTTGTGTTCCATGCCCGTGGCGCTTGTCGCAGTCCATACAACGCCTTGTTCAGTTTATAGACCTTGTTCTCTTGTCCTTTCTTAATGAAGCCCTATGGTTGTGTAACATAAACAATCTCCTTTAATTCTCCATGGAGGAATGCTGTTTTCACATCTAGATGGTGAACTTCCCATCCGTTTGCGGCTGCAAGATTCACAAGAAGCCTAATTGTTTCCAACCTAGCCACTGGTGCAAAGACTTCTTCAAAATCCACTCCATATTGTTGCACATAACCTTTTGCGACAAGTCTAGCCTTGAATTTGTTAATGCTTCCATCAGAGTTTCTTTTTATTTTGAACACCCACTTCAAACCGATAGGTTTAACTCCAATGGGAAGATCAACTAAAGTCCATGTATTGTTCTTGAGAATGGAATCGATTTCTTCCTCACATGTTATCACCCATTCTCGTGATTCTTTTGCCTGGCCATAGTTTGTTGGTTCATTGTTAAGACACAAGAGAAATCTTTCTCCTTCTTCTATGGACAAGAGCAAATAATCTTCTAAGTACTTCGGCTTGTTTTTTATACGCTCTGATCTTCTAAGTTGTGTTTCATTGGTGTCATCAGACTCTGATTCCTCTTCGTTACTAACTTCTGCTGATTCCTCTGTTTCTTCCTCCATTGTATTGAACTCCTTTTGTTTAGAGCTCGACTTTGTTTCATTCGTCTCTGATCCTGAGCTTTGACGATCAGTTTCTTGGATCCCACGATTCCCATATGTGCCAAGTGTGAGAATAAACTCGTCCCTGCTCTGGCTTTGATTGTTTTTACTCCAGTCCCATCCTCGTGTTTCATCAAAAACAACGTCTCGACTGACTATTATCTTCTTGGCTTGTGGATCATATAGTCGATACCCCTTTGTTCCTGGTTCTGTTCCGAGATTCACAAGCATCCTCGATCTGTCGTCTAGCTTTCTTAGTTGTTGCTTCTCAATTTTCGCATAACCATTACAACCGAAAACTCTGAGATGATATATATATTAGGCTTCAACTCGTTGTATAGCTCATACGGAGTTCTATCTTTCAAGGCTCTGGTGGCAATTCTATTAAGAAGATACGTCGAGTGCCTCACTGCTTCACCCCAGAAGTAGTTTGGCATGTTCATATGTTTCATTATGCTTCTTGTCATCTCCATAAGTGTCCGGTTCCTTCTTTCTACTACTCCATTCTGCTGTGGCGTGTATGGAACCGTGAGATGTCGTTTCAAACCCGTGTTCTCGCAGTAGGAATTGAACTCATTAGAGATGAACTCTCCTCCTCTATCAGTTCTAAACACTTGAATCTTATCTTTTATTTCTTGTTCTATTACCTTTCGTATAGCTTTGAACTTTGCAAAAGCTTCACTCTTGTCTTTCAACAATAAACTCCACATGTACCTTGAGTAATCATCAATGATCACAAAGATGTATTGTTTTCCTGCTGGTGTGCTCGGACTTATTGGTCCACATAAGTCGCCATGCAAGAGTTGTAACTTTTTTGTAGCTCGGTACTGCGTTGCTTGTGGAAATACTTTCCTGGTTTGTTTTCCCATTAGACATGATCGACATACTTATTTTTCGATGCTTATATTTGGAATTCCTAGCACGAGGTTACGGCTTATCATTGACTTCATTGTCTCGACATTCACATGTCCTAACCTCGCATGCCATTTGCTTGAATCACTCGCCTTTGATAAATGAAGTTGTGTGTCATCTATAAACCCCATACGCACTTTATAAAGGCGATTTTTGGACCTATTTTCTGAGACAAGTAGTCGTCCATTCTGATCATGCATCGTCAATTTGTCTCCACGTAACCTTATGTCACATCCTGCTTCAGTTGCTTGACCTAAACTGATTATATTACTCTTTAGGTCGGGGATATAATACACATCTGTTAGCTTTCTAGGTTCCTCATTCAAATCGATGAAAGATATCGTCCCTTTTCCCTTGATATCTATACGGGAATCATCACCAAAGCGCACTTTTCCTGTTATTGAGCTATTGAGTGACGAGAAGTATCGTTTATTACCCGTCATATGGTTGCTTGCTCCGTTATCAAGGTACCATATGTTGTCGCACGCAGTGTTTGTCTCGTACTTCTCTGGTACTATGTTTTTCTCATTCAAGAACACAATTTCATGCATCATGAGCTCCTCTGTATCTTGTGTTTCAGTATTATCCGTCTCTTGTGCTTCTTGTAGTTTTAATAAACGGTCTGGGCAATCTGCGGCAAAGTGTCCTTGTTTATCACAGCGGAAACATGTAATTCTTGAGTAATCAAAGTTCCTTCCTCGTCCACGACCTTTTGAGTAAAACCGTCCACCACGCCCTCTTCCTCTGTAATCTTGGTTGTAGTCGCGATACTGTTGAGGATTATGATCACGGTTTTGTGATCCATTAGGGTTTCTCTCTCTCCGATTGGATTGCCCCTCCATATTAGCATACATTAATTTTCCATGTTCTTCTTCAGTTTCTTCTTCGTAAAGTATACATTCTTCATATGCCTTTAGACGTCCTATTATGTCTTTTAAACTTGTAGTTTTAAGATCCAGGACTTGCTCTAGAGATGCAACAATGTGTATAAACTTCTTGCGAGGAAGACTCTTGAGGAACTTTCGAACTAGTACTGATTCTTCTATGCTCGATCCCAAGGCGGCTGCCTTTGAAGATAGTTCCGAAAGTTTCCCTCCAAAGTCATCAATACTTTCGGTTTCTTTCATCTTTATGCGATCAAACTCAGCCATTAGAGTCTGAAGTCACGCTTCTTTCACTCTCTCCGCTCCCATGTGGCGTGATTTGATTGCCTCCCAGACTTTATTAGCCGAATCTAGTTCACCTACCTGAAGTATTAGGGTTTCAGGGATTGATTGAAATAATAACGCTATAGCCAAGTTATTTTTGTCGCACTCTGTTGATTCTTCTTCGACCGCATCCCAGACCTTATGAACCTTCAATGTTATCTTCATCCTCATACTCCAAACCGTGTAATTTTTTGCAGTCAGCATTGGGCACTGGATCGATGACGAGCCTCCTCCGCCTTCTTTTCTTCCGGTTGTTGTTACTAGATCTCCCATATTGTTTTTGTGGCTCTGATACCACTTATTGTATCACACCAATATCGTATACACAAGAAAAAGATTGCTTGGATGTTAAGAAAACTCAAATTCTTATTGCTTTAGAAAATCACTCAAAACTAAAGCTCCAAACTCACAAACTCATAAGTTATGCAACACACTTTGCATCTCATTATATATAACTCATAACTTATCCTAAACTCATTAGGAATTAACTAATCATTATCTTAATAATAGATAATTTACAACTTAAGTTATTTCAACCTTATCTCAATATTATTTGAAGCTTATCTCAACACTTGTATTGACCACCATAGCCACCAGCCATATGTTTTGATTTGTTTTTTCTTTTGCATAAATGCTCATTTTGAAACATTAACTTTTTTGCTCGGTAAATTTACATACAATTGATACCTAACAAATGCATTATGAAATTATCAGTTGACAACAAACAAAAAAGTGAGGCAATTATCCAAGAATTTCCAATTATTAAAGGACGAACAAATAAATAAATAAATATTCGACATGGTCCGTTGGGCTAATGGGGGTGGGCCTTTTCTCAGTGTCATTTTCCTAATACTAGGAGGGAGGGAGGGCGCGTGTAATGGAAATCGAAAGCAACGAAGCTGAAAGCTGAAGAAAATCAATGGCGTCTCCGTCGACAAGGTGGCTTTCATCCCACGGTTCTCTCTATGCCAAGCCTCCTCTACTTTCTTCGTCGCTTCCACTATCCTACTATCCCCTACAAAACCCTAACAACAAGGTGAATCGATCAGCAATCAATCTCTTTGAATGTAGCTTTCTCGTGTGCCAACATTTTTGTCTTCATCTTCTTAGCTGAGTAGGAAGGGGAAGGTGAAGCGATTGGTTTGCAGAGCGGAGTTTTCACAGGACGCGCCACTCGCGTCGGCCATAGGCGCGTGCATACTGAGTTCGTTTGTTTTTCCGGTGGCGAAGCGAGTGGAGGATGAGAAGGAAGAAAATGCAGCGATAGTGTCAACAGATATGAGAATAGCAGCCATGGGAATCATCAGCTTCATCCCCTACTTCAACTGGCTGGTTTGTTTTTTTTTTTTCTTTTTTTTTTTTTTGATTGATGAAAACAAGACCTTTTTATCTGAAAATCAAATTCTGATCTTCTCTTCTTGTGGATCAGAGTTGGGTGTTCGCTTGGCTTGACACTGGGAAAACGCGTTACTCTGTCTTTGCTCTCCTTTATCTTCTTCCCTATCTCAGGTACCCTTCTAACTCATTCTCTCTTACACTGCATGATTTCAAATGGATTTTCATATCTCTTTGGTCTTCTTATGCCTATTTTCAACTGTGTGTTCAAAATTGCAGCTCAAATCTGTCGATTTCCCCTGAAGAAAGCTGGTTGCCCATTACAAGCATTGTCTTGGGCATCATTCATGTTCAGGTTCTCTTTCTCTCTTTCGCCAACCACTTTAATACCTGCTGCAAATAACAACCCTTTGTGTTTCATCATCTTTCTTCTCTTAAATTTAATTCTATTTTTTGGAGTATAGATTGAGGCTAGTATTGCGAATGGTGATGTTCAGACTCTTGGATTCTTCAGAGACACCTCATCTCAAAACTTTTCTTCAAAGAAAAAGGATCCATTTTGACAGGAAACATTCCAAGGTAAGAGACTTTTGCTTAACCTGTGTTTTTTTCATTACTGGAAAGGAAATCAAAAAACAAAGTCTTCCAAATTGGATATGATACTCACAACAAGGACGTTTAATTTTGCATTGAAGGAGAAAGACAGTGACCATTAAAACCAACCTAAAGGAAGACACCAAGAGTGAAACAACGAGCATTGAAAGACATGATGAGGATGATTATGACTATGTTATGGCGGCCCACAGACTCCAAGGATAAGGAAGTGGATGGCGGCCCACAGAGGCTGACAATCAACCCATAAAACCAAATATCCCTCCTCGGAATCTCTAACCCATAACACTATTGTAGTTACACTATGTTATTGATATTTCAACATTATTAGAGAAATATTTTACAATATCATTAAAAAAAACTTTATCACAAAAATAACATTTGAAAAAAATATTAAAATAGATTTTTTTTAAAAATATAAATATATGGTAACTAATATGGAATTATAGTTTAGAGTTATGGGGTGGAGGTTCAGAAATATGTTTTAAAAATTTTAAAAAATTATGTATTAAACATTTTAAAATAAAAAAAGAGTTTTAAAATTTATTTTCAGTTTTTTCGAAGACAAAAAAGACTATTTTAAAAAATTGCCTAAATTTTATTTTTAAATCAACTCTAAAACACTATTTTAATGTTGATTACACACTAAACTTCTCTCAGCTAACATTAACTTTACATTATTTTCGTATAAAATTATATTTTCACAAAATTTGGTAAAATTCAATTTTCACTGAATTCGGAGTAAGATTATAATGTTACATTAAAATACTGTGATTTTATTATTAAAATTAGAAGTTTAATGTAAAAATCACATTAAATACCGTTTCGGAGTTGGTATGAAGATGCTTTAAAAAACATGTATTTATCTGCGAATAAATTACCCTGTAAATCATTTTGTGATTTTTATATTCTATCAAAGGTCACTTTGTACTTGAGACTTCCTTTTCGTTTTCCAGATTTTTTCTAGATGTAATTTTGTTTTCAAATCCCTCTCATTGGAGGCTATAAAAGTTTTGATTTATATTTGTTCTCAACTACTATGACTAATCTCACTTGTTTTCTCTTGTAGGAGAGATCACCGGATAACCATCTTCTCCCAAGGCTTTTTGCCATCGATCGGTTCTCGAGTAGATAGTTCAACATTTACTCCAAACTAGATTTACTAGTTTTTGTTTGTCATGTGCTTCGAGACACCAAGAAGTCAATATGATGCAGAGCATTACCGTTCACCAGTCTAGACGACCTCCATCCACACCTCTCATGTCCACGATCTAAACCTCCATTCATCACTCGTCAATACCTCTCCTGTCAGCGAAGACTCCGTCCACACCTCACCCGTTCATCCCTCTCCCGTCCACCTTTCCTCCATCCACGAAAACCTCGTCCACACCTCACCCGTTCACCAGAGCTATTTTTGACAACCCAACGACGACACAACCTAAACATCCGTTTCTAATGCTATAAAAGAGACGAACTAATAACCTAATAAATAAGAAAAATTAACCAAACTAAATAATTTTTGTTCAAACTAAACAAAACTAGCAAAACAAATCAATTTTTATATTTAGTTCATTAAGGGAATAAAAATCATAAAAGACCCTTCCTACTAAAAAATGTGATCATTCAGTAGAAAGTAATTTTTTGTAATTAAAAAAATAAATGTGGTCAATTTGGTAAGTAACTCTGTCAAAATAGTTAAGAGGCAGAATAGAGGTGAGCGCTTCTGTTACAGCAAGCACTGGCATGTCCGATCGCCGCAGAGGAAATTGAGCAAAGGTTTAAAGTAGACCCATGGGCCCAAACTGTTTGCATCTTATAAAACGTAGTAAAGAGGCCCATTTGACAAATATTAATCATCTTTCACCATGTTTTCGGTAACGAAAGGTTTAACCAGAAACTTGAGTTCCTTCAATCGTCTCCCTCTCACAGCAATGGCTCCTTCTGCCGTCGTTAGGGTTTACTCTACTCCCACTTCTCCTTCGGAGGTTTCCGTCAAGAAAGTTGGTACTCACAATGGAAGCTTTCACTGCGACGAGGCTCTCGGTTGCTTCATGATCCGCCTCGCCGATAAGTTCTCCGTCGCCGACATCGTCCGTACTCGTGACCCTAAGGTAACTCAGCCATATCTCTGTGCTATGTTTATTGTTGTTGAAGTAGGTCTGCACTTAGGCATTAAAGTTAGGCGGTGATTGTTCGAAAATGATTTTGGGAATTTAGGGTTTTGATTACATAGGGATAAATTCATTTGCTTGTAGAGATTGGTGAAGGATTATTCTTTTGGGTGCAGATATTGGGAGAGCTTGATGCAGTGCTTGACGTTGGAGGTGTTTATGACCCCGACCATGACCGCTATGACCATCACCAGAAAGGTTTTGAAGAGGTCTTTGGACATGGATTCAACACCAAGCTCAGCAGTGCTGGTCTCGTTTACAAGGTAATTGCTTTGCTCCCTGAGATTTCTTTGAAAAATAGTAAGTCTGAAATTGTTTTTTTGCTTCAGCATTTTGGAAAGGAGATCATAGCAAAGGAACTAAACGTTGACCAAGATCACCCTGATGTCCTTCGCTTGTTTCTAGCTGTCTACAAGAGCTTCATGGAGGTATAGATTGATTATTCTTCATGCATTTTTGTTATTGTTTGTTTCACTGGCTTTTTTAAAAAAAAAAAAAAAAACTTTGACAGGCAATTGATGCTGTCGACAACGGAATAAATCGGTATGATACTGATAAGCCTCCACGATATGTGAACAACACACATCTGTCTTCAAGGATTGGAAGATTAAATCTGGATTGGATTGACCCTGACCAGTCACAAGAGAAGGAGAACGAGGCTTTCCAGCTTGCAATGGCTCTAGCTGGCAAAGAGTTCCTCGAAGTAAGATTTCTAGCTCTTCTCTGTTGAACCGCAAAGAGATATATGTTCCGAGAGTCATTCATAACAGGTTTCTCAAAGCTAACTTGTATATTTATACATTTGCGTTGTAGAGTGTAAGATTTCATGCAAGGTCGTGGTTACCAGCTAGATCAATCGTGATGCAGTGTCTTGAAGAAAGATTCAAGACAGACCCAAGTGGTGAGATCATGGAACTGAAAAAATTCTGCCCTGTAAGTGCTTCCACCCCTTGTCAATGCTAGCATGTACTATTCTGTTTTTTTAAGATTAAAACTAACTCTGGGTCAATGGGTGAGCAGTGGAAGCTTCACTTGTTCGAGCTTGAGCAAGAGATGAAGATCGAACCCCTCGTCAAATACGTCATCTACCAGGTAAGCGCAATATTAAGATAGGCTTGCAGGATCTCAGATAGTCAATTCAGTTGCTACATTTGGGATTAAATAGGATTTAGATAATGGATGGGCACTTGTTTAAATGGCAGATTCTCCTGAATGTAGAAGGATAATTAGTGTTGTTTTTTATTGAATAACTAGTGCAAATGAAAACAGGATGAGCGAGGAAACCAGTGGAGAGTTCAAGCAGTGTCGGTAGCACCAGACAGGTTTGAGAACCGAAAGGCTCTTCCTGAGCAATGGAGAGGACTTAGAGATGAGGAACTCTCTAAAGCTGCTGAGATCCCCGGTTGCGTGTTTGTCCACATGAGCGGCTTTATTGGAGGAAACCAGTCCTATGATGGCGCTTTATCCATGGCTCGAACTGCTCTCACTCTCTAATTCAAAGCATTTGGCTTAGCCAGTAGAGAGTTTAACGATGCTTCATTATGTTGTACAATTTCTGTTTTCAATTGAGTGACCATTGCGTTATTTGTTTTCCTTGGATGGAATCTTATCTTCAATAGATTTTGATTTTTTTTTTTTTTTTGCAACACAAATTTTGATTTCTTCTTATTTAATTATTTGTAGGAATATGAGTTAATGATATTCTTCAACAATCAAGCAGGGGTGGGCATTAGGATTTTGAGAGGGTGCATTTGCATTTTCGGTTCTCGGAGCTAGAGGTTAAGTCTCATTTGAATATATAAATTTGGGGTTTATTTTAGATCATTGCAGTTGCAGCAGAGTTTGGATGTCTATTTAAATTATGTAAAACACAAAAAAATTAATTCGATTTTGATTTTTTTTAATATTAAAATTGTGTATCTATTTAGATATTTAATCAATTTTGTTCGAATTTGATATTACTTTTTGGATTAGAATCATTTTCGGTTATGTATTTTAGATTTTGATATTTTGCCCGGACATAAATCAACACAACAAATAATGAAACCATGAAATAATAATTCTACAAAATACTTCAAAATTTCTTACAAAATCAATATATTGGGACATACGTTCCAAGTTTTATAATAAAGCAAAGGTTATATTTGAGCCCAAAAAAAAGAGCAAAGGTTATATTTGAGCCAAAAAAAAAAAGAGCAAAGGTTATATAAACGAAACTTGTTGCTCAAAAAAATATAAACGAAACTTAAATCCATTTTTTATTGTTTGGAAAATAAATAATTAGATTTGCACATGTCTTCCCATAACAGACATTCAGTCGAACACGTAGAGGGCAGATATGATAAACACATAGAGGGCAGATATGATCGCCGGCGAAGAAGACAAAGAAGAAGAAGGAGCTCTTGCCGGTTCTGTGCCCGAAGAAGTAAGTAGTGTCCCAATTTCAGATTCTGACAAGTTCGTATACCAAATTCTCAACGGTCCTAACGAACAATGTCTCGAGAACTTCCGAATGGATAAGCCTGTCTTCTACAAGCTCTGCCACATCCTCCAAACCAGAGGCTTACTACGCCACACCAACCGAATCAAGATCGAGGAGCAACTCGCCATCTTCCTTTTCATCATTGGTCACAACCTTCGCACTCGAGCTGTTCAAGAGCTCTTCAGATACTCCGGCGAAACGATCAGCCGCCACTTCAACAATGTCTTGAGCGCAGTCATGTCGATCTCCATTGATTTCTTTCAATCCACTACTCCCGATACTGATCAAACCCAACAGCTAGAGAGGTTCCATCCTTATTTCAAAGACTGTGTTGGTGTTGTTGATTGCATACACATGCCTGTCATGGTTGGAGTCGACGAGCAAGGTCCTTTCCGCAACAGCAATGGAGTACTTACACAGAACGTTCTCATTGCTTCTTCCTTTGATCTCAAGTTCCATTACGTCTTAGCTGGTTGGGAAGGCTCAGCTTCTGATCAGCAAGTTCTCAATGCTGCTTTGACTCGGCCTCATAAGCTACAAGTCCCTCAAGGTATATATATATATATCTTTTGTTTGCTTTTCTTGAGGAAAACAAGATGTGATTTTCAATACCATTTTATGTGTATTTATTGCAGGTAAATACTACATTGTGGACACTAAGTTTCAGAATCTTCCGGGCTTCATCGCGCCGTATCATGGTGTTTCAACCAACTCCTCAAGAGAAGAAGAACCCAAGGGGGTGTTCAATGAGCGGCACAAGTTGTTGCATCGAGCAATTGACAGAGCTTTTGGTGCCTTGAAAGAACGGTTCCCGATCCTACTATCAGCTCCTCCGTATCCTCTTCAGACACAAGTCAAGCTGGTGATTGCGGCTTGTGCATTGCACAACTATGTGCGCTTGGAGAAACCAGATGATTTTGTGTTTGGGATGTTTGAAGAAGATACATCAACGGCTGAAACAAAAGAAGAAGAAGAAGATGGAGGAATGGCATTGGAGGAGAATCAGGGGCGTGAACATGGCTCATTTATACCCGAAGAAGTGGAAGATGGTTTAAGGTTGAGAGATGAGATTGCATCTCATCTCTGCAACAATTATGTCCAAAACCTGCCATCCTTCTAACTTGGTTTACTTTTCCTAACACTTTGTGTGTTATTTATTAAGATAATAGAACTTGCACTAAGAACATCCAAAATAAATATAAAATTGAAGTTTAAACTTTTCATAAAAGGAAATTTAGATATTGGTTTAGTATGGTTTACTTTGTTATTTATCACGGTTCATTCTCACATGTATATATACTAATTGTACATTCATTTTAAATAATAAATCTTATTACTCTTTCATCTAAAATATATCTAAAATGGTATCAAAGTAATCTTAACAAACTGCTTTGCTATTGTCTTCTCCATTTCTTCTTCTTAACCTCGTTACACCTGATTTTCTCAATGATTCCCCCTTCGTTCCTTGCTCAACTACACCACAATGAGTAGGCGAGGTGTGAAATCGAACCGTTTCTCCAGCTCTAGCTTCTCTAATTACTTTTGATCGAGTTCAATATCTACATCGTGCTGATTCTCAAGCTCCAATGGCCGATAGAAGAAATTCTGGTACAAAATTGGAACTACTTAGAAAGTATCATCTATTCAGATCTCGATAGATAGCTCTCATATTCCATTCTTCTTGCATGTTGCGGATCATCCCAGTCTATCGTTAGTCTCACACACTCTAGATGTTGCTAATTACAATAGTTGGGAGGTTCCAATGACAATATCTCTGAAATCAAAGAACAATTGAATGATCGTTACGTAGACTATAGGAATCTGATTTGTTGTCTAAGGTCTAGAATCATTGTATCAATATGGTAAACTCTTGGCTTTTAAACATTGTTAATCAAGAGATATACGATAATATTGTACTATAATGATGCTGGAGAAATTTGGTCTTATTTGTTCAAAAGGTTCCAAGATAGCAATCTGCCTAAAATTTATCAATTAGAGAAAGAGATTTTGACTCTTCGTAAATGATCTATGGAACTATTTGCGTATTACATGAAGACGAAGACTCTATGGTAGCGTCTTGCCAGTACCAAACCACAATAGTTGCAATTGTGGTACGGTCGAGGAACTTAAAAAAAAATGTAGAGCCAACCAGAATTATTCAGTGTCTAATGGAGCTGAATGATTTCGTATGCTAATATTTTTGGCCAAATTCTCAACAAGAAGCATCTCCTTATCTTGAGCTCGATCTATGACTATGACATGTTAGGCCATGATCAAAATCAGAGAACTGTTGGATCAAATGATAAAGGATATATACCTCATGTTGCATTTCAGATGAGTGAGAAAGAGAACATTGCTCCAACATCTTCATTTGAAGGTTATGTGTCTGTTGTCACCAATTATCAACAAATACCTCGTCATGTTCAAAACCTGCCAACCTTCTAACTTACATTTCTTTTAGCATATATTATGTTTTATTTGTTAAGGGATGATAAAACTCTCATTAAGAAAATCCAAAATAATATAAATGTGAGGTTCAAAACTTTCATAAGAGGAGTTTTAGATATTGGCTTAATATGGTTTACTAGGTTATTTATCTTGCTTCATCCTCACATATATGTATATAGTGATTGTACATATATTTACACAATAATAAAAGATGAATTTTATTTATCTTTTCATCTAAAATGATATCAAGGTAATTCTAACATATTGTTTGTCATTGTCTTCTTCATCTCTTCTTCCTCACCTTGTTACATTTGATTTTTTCGACGATTCTCCTTTCGTTCCTTGCTCAACTACACAATCATGGTTAGGCGAGGTGCAAAATTGTAAAATCTGACCATTTCTCAAGCTCCAACTTCTCAGATTGCTTTTGATCGAGCTCAATTTTCTCAGTTTCCACATCATACTGATTCTCGAGCTCTATTAACCGATCAAATAACTTCTGATACGGAATCCATTCATGAAACTACTGAGAAAATATCATTTATCCAAATCTTGATAGTTAGCACTCATAATCCATTTTTTTGCGTGTTGCGAATCATCATGGTTTACAGTTCGTTTGCCACACTCAAGATGGTGCTTACAATGGTTGGAAGGTTGTGATGACAATAGTTCTAGAATCGAAGAATAAATAGAGATTATTGATGGATCTTTACCTAAACCAAATAAATCTGATTCGCTATTTATGATCTAGGATTGCTCCAATAGTATGGTCTAATCTTAACTATTTTAACGTTGTTTTCTTTTAATATTCATTTTTTCTTTCTTTTATTTTTTTACTTGTAATTTTTACAATTATTACATATAAATAAAGACGAGAGGAAAACAAAGTATAAATATACTTAAACGGTTAAGATAGATAAAATCAATAACAAATACGTTGAATATCAGATTACCACATGTTTAAACACTTAAATTTTAATTAATATTAGAATCAAAATAAAACACACAATAAAAATAACTTTTTTCTATTAATTTTTACTTTGTTCTTTTTTTCACAATTAAGATAAATATAGTAAATTATTTTTTAAGAACCTTATATCTATAGTTAGATAATCCTATAACTGATATAAGAATAGCAAAAAGTATTATTTTTAACTAAAAATTAAACTACTACATATTTAGAAATGTCTATTAATACTGAAGATGTAATTTCATATTAGAAAGAATTGGTTAAGGTTCTTCAGCACATGAATAATGTAATGTTACAAAAATAATTGGGAAATCAATCATTTAGTGTGTTTAATTGTTAGAAATAATATAAGTCGAATAAAACTATTTCATGTTTGCTAAGTAAAAAATACATCAAATCAAATATCCAAACACCAATTCAAGTATATCATCACACTAATCAGGGGGGAGAGAGAGAGAGAGAGAGGGAAGACCCAAGAATGAATACCAAAATAAGGAGATGATCTACAAACCTTTTTGCTTTTTCATAATCCATTTTCTCTTTGCGTTCTCTATAGCATCTTCTTTCAGTTTCAGCAGATCTTGGACGGACTGGTCAAACTGTGACTCGATCATGTTCAGTTCTGTCTTGAGATCTTCTGGATAGTCGTTGTCTGAAATGTAAAGGGTTGACATCATTGAGCAAGAATCAAGAAACGAGCTCATCGACTCAGCCTCCTGGCCAGCAGCTTCCATGGCAGCACTTCCGTTTGACGAGAAGGGTAAGTAATAGTCCGTTGATATTCCTGACTTCATTGATTCTTCATCTTTCGAGTTCACAGTTTGCTGATTTGCTGCTTCATGATCCTCAAGGGCGGTAAGATGTGGAGAGCTTTGATTTGGGTGCGATGATGTCCGCTCAGAGTGAAGTTGCATTATCAAGTCATCGATCATATCAGCTATCACCACAACCTCTTGGCTTGTTAGATGCAGCTCCTCAACCATTTCCTCAGCGATTGCTGTTGCTGTGTCTGAATTCAGATAGAATGCAAAGTGTACGATTCTTCCTTTGCCTGTATTGTTTAGGATATTGATTCAATAAATAAAAACTGTGAGGAATGAATTTTAGATATAACTTTTATTTTTTAAAACGAACCAGATGAATCACCAATACGCAGAAGCATTGATGCTGTGACATCATCGGTCCTTTCTCCTCTCAACCTGAACTCTTTGTTCTCGGCAAACCTCTGAAGTTCAATGGTTTGGCACCAGGGGTATTCTTCGTTGTTGCTTTTCCGAGAGGAGCAGATGGAGACACTTTTATTCTCGTTATGATGATCCACATCCATGGGAAGATGTTCAAGCTGTGGTGGTCTGACAGGATTAGATGCTGTGCTTGTTGAAGCAAGAAGAGCAGAGTCCTTGCTTCCATCTTTGGCGAGGAACGGGTCCATCGAGAGCTCGAGAGCATTTGGTCTGGAAGAGGCAGGAAGAAGGCATTTCTCAATGAATTGCCTAACTAGAGGATCATCAACTCTGCTGAGAGATTGAGGCTTTATACCCTGCAAATGCATGCATTTGTTTTAAAAGAGGAGGGGGCCAGCTTCAAAAATAACTTTGGTGAAAGTCAAGAGCCTTACCGAGGTGACCTTCTTGTAAATTTGAGCCTGGTTTCTGCACTCGTTGTATGGATATTCACAGGTTACCATCTCCAACATACACATGCCAAAAGAGTAGATGTCCACAAGCTCATTGTATTCCTCTTCATACAGCTCAGGTGCCATAAACTCAGGAGTACCTAAGTGAGTATACACAAAATGATCAGGTTACAGTGGACTTGCCGCAGGGGTGAAGATGTGAAATAGCATTATTACCTATGACGCTTCGAGCAGTGGGTTGCTGAAGCACAGTTGCAAGGCCGAGATCACCAATTTTGATCTCTCCAGTATTTCCATTGACGAATATATTGTCACACTTAAGATCTCTGTGAATAACAGGAGGGTTCTGAGAATGCAAATAGTTCAAGCCTTTAAGAATCTGCCTAGCCCAGTTCTTGATGGCCTTGGGGTCAACCTTCCTATGCTTCTTACGATAACTTCTCGCAATGGGAAGAGGGATAGTGTCAAACAAACCAATGGGGAAGAAAGAAAAGCAGAAGAAAAAGATGAGAAACTTACAGCCTGAGACTACCAGAGGTGAAAAGCTCGGTGATCATGTTAATAGTCTTGGTCTTCTCGTCGACCCAAGAGTTGAAGAGTTTGATGATGTTATCATGTTTAAGGGCTTTAAGGAGATGAACCTCAGAGTAGAGCCTTTCAAGCTGACCAGGCATCTGCATGACATCTTCAATGCTGACAAGGTTCCAAGCAACTTCAATTCCATCTACTTCATCAAACGCCTTATATCTGATGATTCCATTGTAAAGCAATGAGCAATAATTTATAACTTTTAGTAAATCATAAAAAGGTACAAAGGGAGTTGTGTAGAAAGGCATTACACAGTCTTGAAAGCTCCTCTCCCCAGCACATCATGATACTGAATAAAACAAACAAACGAATTGATTACTAATGATGTTTCAAACTAAGCTAAATGCCCAAATTGATCTTATACCTAAAGAGATTAGCATAACAAATGAGAAAATGAGGGGCGTACCCTAATGTAGCGGCCAGAAGGATCTTTGTCGGCGAAGTCAGCTTCTTCTTCCATATCCAAAAAATCAGAACCAAAGCCAAATATATATATGCACACAAGAAAGAGAGAAGAGGAAGAGGAGACGGAAGCGAGAGTTTTGATTATAAAGAGATGTTAGATTGATTTGATTTGAGGGAGAAATTAAAAAGCAAAAGAAGAAGAAGAAGAAGGGTGCTATAAGAAGAAGCGATCGGAGAAGGCCTCACGAGCGAAGCAGTAAGAATCGATAGAAGATCGAAACCTAGATCGGAAACGGAGTCTGGCGGCGAAGGGAATCCCCATCTCCAACGATGATCCGTGAATCCGTCGCTTCTCTTTGATCTCATCCATTGATCTGATCCTCCACCATCTTTTTTGTTTTCGCCCAACGAAGAAGAATTGATAGAGAATTTTGTTAGAATGAATCAATTTGGGGGAAAGGGGAAGGAATAATAGGGGAAAAGGGTTCGCGGCCAAATCGGAAAGTCAAATGATCTGTCCTTCTCCAAAATAAAAACAACATCATCATCTACCCACCTTATTCTTTTAAATATACTCCTTCGAATCTAATCCTCTTTCCACCTAATTTTCTATTTATTTTTCCCCTTTATTCTTATATTTGGTTGATTTTATCTCTTTCTACAATTCTAAATTTTTAGTTTTTCTTCTGTGTGTGATTTTTAGTCATTTTAAGGTACGAGTCTGGCAATAAAAATTGAGTATTTATAAGAAGAATGCTATTTTAAAAAAAAAATCTAAAAGTAATATCCAATTTAAAGAAAAAAAGAGTCGAACCAAATTTCATTAACCAAATTTTATGTCATCTCAAACAAAAATATATAAAATGTTGCACGATTGATCCAAATTCATTTTGGTTTTATGGATTCAAATTATTTTAACAGCTGGTTAAATCCTCATATTTAAATTCTACGAGGTCTATTGCCTGCACCCAATAGCTTATTAATTTTACAAATATTTTAAAGTAAATACATTATTAGTTCAAATACAACTAAAATAAATTACTATTCATAAATTCACAATATTTAGTAAAAATTAAACAATAAACTCTTTTTTATTATTACGTAAACACTCTTTATCATGTAACAGAAAATTAAAAGCACTAATTCTTTTGGAATATTTAGTAATAAATTAAATATTATTTTTTACATATAATAAAAAAATCAATATAATAAAACTACCTTTTATTTCATAAAATAAATTTGAAAACATGAATATATACATAAAATTATATATGTGTGTGTGTGTGTGTGGATTTAATTTTATACTTTTTTTAATAAATCTAATGTACAATATTTTTTGAGTAACACAACATAAACTATTTTTATAGATGATAATTATCAAATTAATGGAATTTGTTTTAAATTTATAGTCAATTATATATTAACAAATATAATTATTCATTGACACTAATAAATACTTTAAAACATAATTTAGATTATTTTTAGATAAAAGATAATTATCAACTCAATAAAATTCGTTTTTAGTTTATAATTAATTATATATTAATTTTCATTTAGTTTATGGTTAATTAATATAAACTATCTTTAGATAATGATAATAATTCAATCAATGATTTTTTAATTAAGGTTAATTATAAAATAATTCATTTTTAGTCTATAGTTAATTATATATTAATAAATCTAATTATTCATCAAGATATTTAAGATTTTAGCAACTCTAATTATTCATTTTATGTATCATTTAATTAAAAAAAATCTAATGTAAAATATTCTTTTAATAACAGAAAATAAACTATTTTCATATACAGTATCAAATCAAAGAAATTTGTTTTTAATTTATGGTTAATTATATATTAACAAATATAATTATTCATTAACGTTAATAAAGACTTTATAACATAATATAAATTATTTTTAGATAATGATAATTATCAAATCAATGAAATTATGTTTTTAATTTATGTTTAATAATATACAAATTTGATTTTAGTTTATGATTAATTAATAAAAGTTATTTTTAGATAATGATAATCATCACATCAAAGAAATTTGTTTTCAGTTAAATTTAATTATATATTAATTTGTTTTTAGTTTATATTTAATTATATATTAATAAATCTAATTATTTATGAAGACATACTTTAAGTGCTCTAAATTTTAACGTGAGGGTCAGAGGCAAAAAATCACTTCTTAAAAGTATATTTTATATATCATTTTAGTTCTTTTTTAAGTCTAATGTAAAATATTCTTTTAAATAACACAACATAAACTATTTTCATAAAATGATAATCATCAAATCAAACAAATTTGTTATGAATTTATAGTTAATTATATATTAACAATATAATTATTCATTAATGTTAATAAATACTTCATTAATTTATGGTTATTTATATATTAATTTGATTTTAGTTTATGGTTAATTAATAGAAATTACTTTTAGATGATGATAATCATCAAATCAAAGAAATTTGTTTCTAATTTTATGTTAATTAAATATTATTTTGTTTTTATTTTATGGTTAATTATATATTAATAAATTTAATGATTATAGTTAATATTATAAAAACATGAAAAATAAGAAAAAAATACTTAAAATTATGAAGAACATAACACCTGAGCAAATTCATTTCTCAAATAATAATATAGATATATAATTTCTTTTGTAATATAATGATTATAGTTTCGATCTAAACATGCGACTACCTCACATTTGTCGTAAAGAATCTCTTTCTTTCTTTCTTTCTCTTGTTTCTAACCTTTCAATAGTTAAATTTGTGCATCTATCAACACTAGATCCTCCAGATGCTTCAAACCTTCACGTATCTCCTTTCAACCGTTCAACTCCCACCATTTTGTGGTAAAATCACACTCTGAAAATCTTTTCAGTTAAAACATTTTCATACTTCTAGCATTTTAAAACCTCTTTAAGAAATCTTCGAAAAATCATTCATCTTGAAGGTTTGCCAGTAGTTCAATCGCCTCAATCAGTCGTCTTCCAAGCCTCTGAAACTTGGAAATACCACATTCTGGCAAAGTTCGACGATGAACTACCTCATTCAACAAAAACCTACTTGAATCTCAACCTTGTTTAGGGTAAATTGGCAACATCATTATTCACTAAAGACGGTACAACCTCAGCTCTACTTTCTCGATGGAATTTGTGTCATAACAAGTGTCATTGGAGAGCCTTTACACACAGAGAAATTTTTACTCTATCCTTACAACTTTGGAGACACAAAAGTAAAGGTGGAACTTACACTTGCATACCCTCCCCTTCAGTTGTCACTGTCTGTGATTCGAAAGGTTAAAGGCTTCCACCTCAATGCTTCAACTTCAACATGTTTGGTCACTTTATAAACTAATGCTATTTTCCTCTTACAAAGAAAATCATGACTTCAACAACAAAAAAAGAAGAAGATCATGAGACCGTTGGAACTCTACTTCGACTGTTCTTTCTCCATAGAGTTATGGTCTTTTTCTATTGATAAAACTCATTTATTGCCTCTTCCCCGTTTTATGAACTGCATTAGATAGACTAAAGACCACATCACAGACTCGAACTTGTTCCTACTAATTAAACACATTTTCCAAGCTCGCATCTACACCATCTGGAAAGAACATAACTGTAACGCCTCGACCGTCCAAAGTTAATGGGCCACCCACGCCCGCTCTCTCGGTCCGAGGGCCTCATCCCGTTCCAACGGTCGGTGCGTAAATTTTCCAAGACTCGAAATCATTGTTTACTGACCTTGTAATCACCACCCGACCTTTCCCCTTGTTTTGGCCTCACTCGCACGATATCACGAATCACTTCCCGATAAATCATCCATCCTTTCACTATTCCAGCCCAAGCACACTTAAGTCTGGAGTTCTAAACGAATGTGTGCGAAAAAGGTAAGTCGACTTTAGTGACATAGGTAGTCAAATCAATTCTCTTAAGCTTTTCCACATATCACAACTCGGGATGTTACAATTCACCCTCTCTCAAAGAACGCAACGCCCTTGTTGCGCCCTACGACATGTCTCAAGACGCCTCTCGGATCAGAACCGAGATGGCTAACCAGATCTGATACCACTTGTAACGCCTCGGCCGCCCACAGCTAATGGGCCACCCACGTATGCTCTTTCGGCCCGTGGGCCCTATCCCGTTTCAACTGTCGTTGCGTAAATGTTTCAAGACTCGAAATCATTGTTTACTGACCCTGCAATCACCACCCGACCTTTTCCCGTGTTTTGGCCTCACTCGCACGGTATCACGAATCACTTTCCGATAGGTCACCCATCCTTTCACTACTCCAGCCCAAACACGCTTAACCATAGAGTTCTAAACGGATGTTTGACGAAAAAGGTAAGTCAACTTTGTTGACATAGGTAGCCAATCAATTCTTTTAAATATTTCCACATATCACACAACTCGGGATGTTACAATAACGCTGATGTCAGACATAAAAATTACATTAAGAATCAAGTTGGACTCTCTGTCTGAAGCTCAAAGAAATCTCCCATCTAATTTATTATTTTTTCTCTATGTGGCTTTCGTTGTTTCCTTAAATGGTTGTATCGCTAGACTTTATTTTGGAAATTCAGATCATGTTGATTTGATTGATTGTATGAGCCATAATCTTGAGGAATCATTTGTATAACAAAACTGTAATTGGAAGTAGTGTTTTTTTTAAAAGAGAACTATCAAATATATTTCAGAGATAGAAGCCTTCATTTGAGCAATGGAATATATGCGGAATCTACATTAGTTTCATGTAACGTTTGGAACAAATTGTTCTCAAATGGTGAAGATAGTGTCGGAACCAGAGGAATGACATGCTTTTGCGACACCCCTAAAGGATATTCAGCAGCTCAAGGGAACTTTCAATTACTCAGAGCTTAATCATGTACCAAGAACAATGAATTTAGAGACAGATAGTCTAGCACACAAGGCTCATCAACAACCCCTTTTCGTAATTCACATGGATTCAGAGCTCTCTATTTAGTTCGCAGAGTCTTAATAGAGTCTGTTGTTGTTGATGTCAAAAAAAACTATCAAATATATTTCTCCAAGAACAAATCAAACACAAATTAAAATAATTTGCTATATAAAAATTTATAAAATATACAAAATTTTATGAATTACTAGATATGGATGACTATTATAAAGAAAAACTCATAGGATATTCAAAATATACTTGTATCTTAGATTTATTCTATTTCTAAGTATTTGTATCCCTATATATATATATATGTTTTTCTAAGAAATAATATAATACAATTTTCCTAAAAATAAATAAATAAATAAAGTGATAAAGTCACATATTAGTTGTAAAACTCTCGAGTGAGAATTGATGGCGTCGAATAACAATGTGAAATTGCTAGTGAGTCAGAGTCACGTTTGGCGCGTGGTATACATATTAGCTCCAAAAAAATCCTTGTAATTTAAGAGGAGTATAACTGATAATGGTTAAACTGAGGAAACAATGCTTTAATGATCTCCATTAGAGAATATAAACATGAAAAAATATAGGCATTTGAGACAATGAAGAAAACTCAATAAGTTATGTCATATGTGAAAGAAAATGAGCCCAAAAGTAAATCGACGTCAATAATATTGTGCATGCAAAGTAGCGGTTTATATTATGATTGAGAAAGATGATCAGAAAATAAAGTATACTGAAAAGTGTACACAACTAAATAATTGACCTAATTAGAAAAAAAAAATAAACAAGATATATACTCTAGTGAAATAACAAAAGCACTTGGACCAATAGTTCATACACAAAAAGTGTAAAACCAAGTGAGATATAAATAAACCGTTGTGCTAAAAAGAATAAATATGAAATTAATTACAAAGAGAGATAGTCTTTTGTGGTAAAATAAACTACATTCAAATTCTTTATCAATATGACAATAAATGAAAAATTTAACTTATACGATCCACCGAAAATGACAATCTCTAAAAAATAAAATATAAAAAAGATTGATGATATTAAACTTATGTTCCTGGAAAATTTAGTTATTTGATCGAATTAAAGAGTATATATATTCATAGATATAAATATATATTATATGGTTAACCAATATATTCATTGTTATTTATCAATGAACTACATATTAATAGAATTAATGATCTTTATTAGAATTGGCAATTGGGCTGGCCCGTCCCGCTCAGGCCCGCCCCGCTGCGGGCTCACCTTCAGTTCGGCCTCTGCGGTCCCGCCCGCGCGGGACGCAGGTTCTTGAAGCAATGACCAATCCCGACCCGCCTATTGCACAGGCTTTAGCGGGTCGGCCCGCGGGACAACAATCTAGTACAAGTTATAGTTATTGGCAATCATGTCTATATACATTAATTTAACCAAACATGACAATGTGATCGTAAAGAAATATTACAACTTCGTTTCAAGGATAAACTGAATAAATTGGTGATAATTCTACAAAACATAAAGAACATCACATTCACACGTGAATGACTATCAATCCTACGACTAACTAATAAGCTTTGGAAAAAACAAAAAAAAGGCTAGGAGGGAGGAGAGACTTACCAGCTTCACGGACGGAGCTCATCAGGACGGAGCTCCTCTTCTGGCTCTTGTGACTGCCTAGTAGAACGCCACAATGACGTCTTCGCAGTCATGTTTCTCGAGAGCTGCAAGCCTGCAAGAGACATAATTATATAGCAAATGAATTCAACTCAACTTTTATTAAAGCTAGCAGGCCATGGTTTCTGTTGATGTATGGATCACCAGATTGATTATTAACAACAAAAGAATCACAAATTTTACCTTGCCATACACAAAAATGTTTCAGGGTAGAGCAAGATGATGAGTATGCCCTTTACTTACTAAGGGGAATCCATAAGTTTAGTGATATCAGAGACCATGCTTGTGTAATAGTCTGGTTCAATCTTGTTGCTCTCGTCTAGTAGATTAGATTCATTAGTACACCCTGTTTTCAGAAAAAAAAGAGAGCGAGTTAGTACACCCTATCACCCACCATGCACATTCTTGACGTTTCTGTCCCAAATCTGCAACAACACAAGGAGAGACACTTCTTTATTACACCATGCTAATATACTTCACAATATGAAACGAGACAGGTTCTGCATTCATGTCCACTAACAACAAATTGCTTCAAAACGACTTACCAAAGCACTGAGAATATATTGTTTTCTCAAACAAGCGAGGTACATGGCAAGAAAAGCTGTTAGAGACGCAACATCTGTATAGTATAGGTAAGTGAAGAACCAGTGAAGAGGGTAAAGAGACATGACCAAAGCCAACAAAGTTGCTTTTCTATCACTGAGATTCGGCCCCAAGAATCTGATAATCTCATACAATAGAACACCACACAAGACTGCAAAAACAGCATTAGTAGACCGCAGGACAGACGTAGAACAAGCTTCTGAAAAGGAGTGTGAAGTAGTTCTCATCAACAACATTCCCGGAGACAGAGAAGCAACATGTGCAAGTGAAAGATAGTACCTGCAACAACAACAAAAAAATCAACTTTTTGAACTCCACAAATATATATATATATATCAACATTTTCAGCTACTAGTGACAAAAGATTCAAACTTCCAATCAAAAAAGAGGTAGCTACTTAAGAAGGGATCGGGAATAACGTATACAGTATACGAAGAGCAGCAGAAAAAAAAACATATCAATACTTGATATCGAAAGATAGACAACTTACAGGACCACCAAGATCTGTAAAACCGGCAAGCTGAAGCTCCTCAAGAATACCTTCTCCACCAATCACATAAACCTACCAAAAACAAACACAATAAAGAAAAGGAGTGAGAGAGACACGCAAAGGTAGAGATAGAGAGAGAGACCAAAGCAATACGCTAGTAGTAGACTAAGACGAGCTCAAAACGCCATCACCGAAGACCTAGGTACCACAAAACCACCGTCTGAGCTCAAAACGCCATCACCGACCATCACCGAAGACCTAGGTACCACAAAACCACCATCTGAGCTCAAAGCGCCATCACCGAAGCTCTATTTTGGTAAAGCTCGCCTCTGCATCACATTTCTCTAACGTTTTCTTGTTTTTTTTCAGGTGTTGGAGACGAAGCGGAGAAAATGATGCGGGTCCTCAATTTCCCGCAGGCTCATTTGGGCCTATCCCGCGTGAAGCCCAATTCCGCACAGTATCTCTCCCGCGAGGCCCGCACCAAAATCGGGCCTGGATATTTATGCCCAATCCCTCCCCGCTGCAATGCTTATCGGGCCCGGCCCGCGGGCAAGTATAAGAATTGTTATCTCTAATCTTCTTTATATATAAAGTAGACTTTTCTCTCTTCTGGAGAGTGTCACGTCATCAAATAGAGGTAGGAGAGCGTGACACATGTCCCTAGTTTAAAAATGTTGTGTTTCTTTTACATCATGTTTGGACTTTAGATATCTGTGAAGGCCCAAAGACGAGGAACCCTTATCTTTTTCGCCCGCGTCCTCTCGAAGTTTAGGGTTCTTCATATTCTTCGATCTCTACTTTAACAATGGAGTTTTGAGAGGTTGATATGCTCAAATCGACGTGAATAATGTCTTTGTAGTGTCTCAATCGCGTCATTTGATCTTCTTCACATATCAATCGAAACGTTTCGAGTTACAGATTCACCGCCTATCTCTTTCTTAATTCCATCAACCATTATCCAGCCTTTAATTCAAGTTTCTATTTTGCAAGTCTGTCTATATGCGACCATAAAAAGGTTACCCTTCCTTTTTTGAAAACCATTCTCTCAATCTCTGAAAACAACTAAGTAAACTTATTCTCTGAGAAAAGTCTAACTCCTCTGTTCTTATTTCTGATTTGAATTCCATCGATGTTCCTCCATGGTTGAGGTTAGGTTGCTCCGATTATGGGAAGACGGGAATGTCAAACGCCGAGGGAATGAAGTGCATAGCCGCCACATATATACAGTGCAGTTCATACTACGGCCAATGAAGTTTTGTATATTACACCGGCTACAATGAATCCACCGACGAAGTGCGTCTCCTCATATTCTTGGAGGCTCTTCCTCTCTCTCTTTGATCATCTCTACAAGCTATATGATTGTCCAATGTAATTAATTTATGTTTGAAGTTTGTCTTTGAACTTTGATCTTCAATTGTGATCTGACTTGAGCTTTTTTATTATATGAACAATCTTTGTGGATTCCTATTGTAATTTTGATCTCAACCTAATTCTTAGAAGAGCCCATTTCAAAGGACATATGTTGCTCAGATAAGTTCATATCTCTTTCAGATGTTATGTATGTTGAAAAAAGTATACCTTACATTTAGTGGATATCTCTCCTCACTTATTTTTGATATGTATGAAGACAAAAAAATGTGGAGAGATGGCATGAAAGTTACGTTTTTTAAAGACCAATGTCAAAGAGTTCATAGACAAAGAACTTCATATGGATTTGGATGATGTTGAGGTGAACCAATATGCTTGATTTTGTTTTTAAATTTATGGGACAGCCATTGCTTCTCATTTCTTCAGCCCTATGCTTGATTCATTTCTTTCACCTTTTCAGGTCAGGCTTGGAGAATTAAAAGCTGGATTTTCTGAAATCAATGCTAATAATGAGAAGATCCAGCATTTTTACAGTGAACTTGTGGAGTACAAGCTCCTTCTTGACAAGGTAATATGCTATCATTTTACTCAGTCTTTGTTGATGCTTTGCCTTATTATTACACAGAGAGTCTTGAATTTGGTTTGTAGCTAAATTTTCAGCTTTGTGTTTCTGTAAAATATACTATCATAAATGATATTTCGTCAACACAATTAATGACTGTACATGACTTTCCACAGTGCGAATTTCACATTTACACTGTTATCTTAAATAATTGCATTCTTGTGTCTATTTTTAGGCTGGTGATTTTTGAAGTGGTGAAGGCGCCCCCAGGTTCCTTTGCTGCAGGAAATACGAAATAGGCAACTGTTTTACTTCTTCAAATTGTATTTTCCGCAAATAGCTTTAAAACTGCTATGTTTTAACAAGAACCGTCTGTTGATCCAACAAAGCAAGTAAAGCTTGGATTCCTCACTAGACCGGTGCCTTGCCACGCAAAAGTCAATGGTGTTCGAGAAGCATCTTTATAGAAAGTCGACAATCTATCATTGAGGAATTCGTTGTTGATCTCAACTCTGTGGGGGGGAGCGTTAACTTCTTATTTCCCACTCTTAGCTTTTCCAAGACATTAAAAGTGCGGCCTTTTTTGTATTGCAGAAGTTTGCATGTTTTCTAGAGATTGACTTATGTTCTAAAATACTGCTCAAGATGAAGAAAAATTTATTTGTTGTTTTCTACTCTAGGTGAAGAGCATAAAGTTTTTTTTTAAGATATTCAATGGGGCTAATTACTATCTTTTCAATGATGTTGTTGGCAGACCAGCTGAAGTGATGATTGAGTTACATATGATAACCACATGAATTCTTTTGTATAATAACCAACAACAAACGTATTATTTCTAGATATAATTATTTTACATAATTTGCTGATTTTTTTTCTTTCAAATTTCAGCAGTAGATTTTGAGGTTTTAGTTTTCGATTTTGTTGTCGTGGAATCATTTTAAAGTTTTAAAATCCGTAAACATAAATCTATAGAAAATTTGATTTCTAGAAGCAATATATTTTTCAAAAAGATTTTGGACTGTAGCTTTAGATTTTCTTATTAAAACTTGATTACTTAGATTTTATTCCTGTAGAGAGAAATAAAGCTCGGTAAAACATTGAGAGCCATCACCAATCACCCCTAGTAACCTAGTTCTTCTATTTCCATACTTTGTTCACAACACAAACAAAACATATCTAACTACTAATTCCATGTTGTTGTAGATTTAGATGGGCCTATCTAGATGGCACGAGAAAAAACCCAAATAAAATATTGAGTCGTGGTTTATTGACCGGTGAGAAGTGAATGATAATCGTTGAATATGATTGATACATTTAATAGGGTAAGGTCGGTGAACCACCTATCTCACCAACCTTATTTAATGGGCAATGAGAAGTGGAATAAAAGGTGCCTAAAATTAAATTAAAATTCTTTCTAAATTAAATTAAGGAAAGCCCAGAAAGAGCCCAAACTTGTTAAACGACGGAAGCGAGAGAGAGACGAAGAGCCCTCCATTTGTTGTTCCAATTCTGATCATCTCGGATCGGCGGTGAAAAAGGATGTACGTAAGGGCGGTTCCGACGACGGATGTGAATAGGAACACGGAGTGGTTCACGTATCCAGGGGTGTGGACAACTTACATACTAATCCTCTTCTTCTCATGGCTCCTCGTTCTCTCCGTCTTCCACTGCTCCCCTGGCATCGCCTGGACCATCGTCCACCTCGCCCATTTCACCGTACGTTTCTTTTCAATTTCTATCTCGAGATCTGTCACTTGTTAGATTTGTAGATTTGAATCAATCTGTCTTATTTTCATTCAAAGGTGACGTATCATTCGTTCCACTGGAAGAAGGGAACACCGTTTGGGGATGATCAAGGGATCTACAACAGGTTGACTTGGTGGGAACAGATTGACAACGGCAAGCAACTCACTCGCAACCGCAAGTTCCTCACCGTTGTTCCCATCGTCTTGTAAGCTATAGCTCCCTCTCTCCTTTCAAATCTCAGTCTCTTAAGAGGATGAGTTGCATAATGTGTTGTTTCAGCAGCTTCAGATATGGTGATGAATAGCTCTTTGATTTTAAACTACTACTCTTCTCCTAGATTAGATCCAATGAAAAAGAGATGCTCTGTTTCTGTCTCTTAAGTAGATTTTTTTACTCTAGCTAAGTAGAGATAGTACGTTTAAACGATCTTTGATCCTTGTAATCCCATCTTGTGCTTTTGTCTCCTCCTAGAAATTTTCCAGTGTTGGAAAAAAGAGATGCTTTCTTTCTGATTCTATGCCCTTTCGCACTTCTTCTTATGCGGAAATGCTTTTAGGAGCTTAATGATTGCATGTTAATTTTACAGTTGTTTTAACAAACTGATTGGCATTATTACACACAGGATTTCATTTGACATGAAAATTTATTCCATATTCATCAGAGTCGGACTTTATTTTGAGTTTCTGATTCTTGACTTGAGCTTCAAACATGTTGCTTACCTGTGTTCGAATCTGTTTACCTATTATTGTTGAATCTACTTTCTTCTTATGCTTTTTTAGGTAATGCACAGGAACAAACCTTATATTTTTATTCTTTTCTTTTTATTTTTATTTTTGCATCCCAGGGTGGGTTTCTCTGTTAATGTTCTTCAGGCATTTATATAAAGAGATTACTGCTTCTGTCTGAAAGGAATCTGATTGAGACAATTTTGCTTGCAGGTACTTGATAGCCTCTCATACAACAGACTATCAACATCCGATGCTGTTCCTCAACACATTGGCCGTATTTGTAATGGTGGTCGCGAAGTTCCCGCACATGCACAAGGTCCGCATATTTGGAATCAACGGAGACCAATGAAGGAAGCCTTGTCAACACAAAGCAAAACAAAAGGAGGGTATGTGTTTAATGCGAGGCAAGTAGATTTTTGGAAGCTGGAAAAATGCCATTGTCACTCACATGTCATTCAATCCCAACCGCATGTGTTACTCTCATCCTATGGCATATATACATACTGTTTCTTTGGGGCTGCTTCTAATCAAATTTCTTTTTTCTTTGTTTGTGGTCTCTCAGTTTCTTATTTGGTATAGCGAGCAAATCTAGGATTTGAATGATTAGTTTGGGTATGAAAGGGTCTTTGGAATGTATGCTACTCTTCTTCTGATTTTTTTTGGGTTGACTTCCTTACCCCCCCTCTACTAATTAAACCCACACCGAAACCCCCTAAACTTTTTGGCTCATTAAGAGACCCCCTAAACTAATCTGCTTCATCTGTTTTCTCCCTAAAATATCTTTTTTGAATTAATTCCACATATTATATGATTTCTGTTATGAAATAACTTATAATTTTATATTACCTCGAAATTTGAATAAGGGCGAAATTTTATACCCGTGGAAGGAGATAACTCTTATATAAGAAGAACTATTACAGAGAGAAAGAGGAGAAGGGATGATTACAAATGAATGAAATCGATCGTTTATATAGAGATGAAAAAGTAAAATTTACTGTGCAAATAGTGACATTGGGCCCCACATCCTTTTTCATTTTCAACGAAAGTTAGCTGAATACTGTGCATATTACGGCTGACACTGTGCTTTTAACGGCTACTTTATAACACTCCCCCTTGGGGACCGGTGTCACTATTGTTGTTTGCTTGACGTATTTGTTGCCTCGTTAAAAACCTTTCTAGAAAAACCCTGTAGGAAAAACCATAGTAAGGTAAAAAGAGTACAACCACGTAAGCTCCCCCTCGAATGAACAGTCATAGATCCTTCTGATGACGTATTCCAATGTTATGGACATGTTTCCTGAAAACCGAGGTTGGAAGTGATTTTGTGAAGAGGTCAGCTGCATTGTCGCATGATCGAACATATCTGACTTCAATCTCTTTATTCTTCTCCAGTTCTTGAGTGTAAGAGAAGAACTTCGGAGGTATGTGCTTGGTTCTATCGCTTTTGATATATCCTTCCTTCGTTTGAGCAACGCATGCCGCATTATCTTCATATAAAACAGTTGGGGTCGTGTCATTGTTAATTCCACTACTCGATCGGATATGTTGGCTTATGGATCTCAACCATACGCACTCTTTACTTGCTTCATGGAATGCAATGATCTCAGCGTGATTTGAAGAAGTAGCTACAAGTGTTTGCTTCTGAGAACGCCAAGATATGGCAGTGCCTCCGATCGTGAAAACGTATCCTGTTTGCGATCGAGCTTTGTGTGGGTCTGAAAGATATCCTGCATCTGCAAAACCAACCATTTGACCTTTTGAATATTTAGAATAAAATAAACCTAAATCAATGGTCCCTTGAAGATAACGAAAGACATGTTTAATTCCATTCCAGTGTCTTCGTGTAGGGGATGAACTGAATCTTGCTAAAAGATTGACAGAAAAAGATATATCAGGCCGAGTACAATTTGCAAGATACATAAGAGCTCCAATTGCACTTAAGTATGGAACTTCAGGACCAAGTATTTCTTCATTCTCTTCAGATGGTCGAAACGGATCAGTTTCAATATTAAGTGATCTAACAACCATCGGAGTGCTAAGCGGAGTTGCTTTATCCATGTTAAAACGTTTTAGCACTCTTTTTGTATATGTAGACTGATGTACAAATATACCCTTTTGAGAATGCTCAATTTGTAAACCAAGACAAAATTTTGTCTGCCCGAGATCTTTCATCTCAAATTCTCCTTTTAAATAATTTGATGCCTTTTGTATTTCTTCTTGAGTTCCTATAATGTTAAGATCATCAACATACACCGCGATTATTACAAATCCGGATGTTTTCTTGATGAAGACACATGGGCATAGAGGATCATTCACATATCCTTCTTTTGTTAAATGTTCACTGAGACGATTATACCACATACGTCCAGATTGTTTTAGCCCATATAATGATCTTTGCAATTTAATTGCACATAACCCTTTAGGTTTGGAACTTAACACTTCCGGCATCTTAAATCCATCTGGGATTCTCATATAGATATCAGTATCTAATGATCCATATAAATATGCCGTAACGACATCCATAAGACGCATTTCTAAATTTTCATTAGCCGCTAGGCTCATCAGGAATCTAAATGTGATTGCGTCCATAACAGGAGAATATGTTTCCTCATAATCAATTCCAGGTCTTTGAGAAAAACCTTGAGCTACCAGGCGAGCTTTGTATCTTGTAATCTCGTTTTTCTCATTTCGTTTCCGAACAAATACCCATTTATATCCAACAGGTTTCACATCTTTGGGTGTGATTACAATGGGTCCGAATACATTTCTTTTGTTAAGTGAATCTAGTTCGACTTGGATTGCATCTTTCCATTTTATCCAGTCATGTCTCTTTTGACATTCATAAACAGATGTTGGTTCTGGATCTTCGTTTTCTTCATCTATTTCCTTTGCTAAAAGGTATGAGGAAACATCATCTATATCATCCATCTCTTTCCGTTCCCATATTTTTCTATTATGGATGTAATTAATAGAAATCTCATGATTTTCTTCAGATTCATGATGCTTTGTATTGTCGTTAGATTCATTATCTTCTCTCTCAAGAACATTTTCTGTTATTCCGGAGGTATCATGCCTTTCAACTTCCTTTCGTTTTCTAGGATTTTTATCCTTTGAGCCAAAAGGTCTGCCGCGTTTCAAACGTGTTCCTGATTCACGTGTATCAACTGCCATTTTGCCTTTCTCTGGAATCTCAATGCGAGCAGGAGCATTTGCGGCGGGTATATATGATTTTGTTACCATTTTGGTATCAGCAAATGCATCAGGTAGTTGATTTGCGATGTTTTGTAAATGCATGATACGTCGAACTTCTAGTTCTGACTGTTTCGTAGGAGGATCAAGGTGTAATAAGGATGGCACATTCCATTTGATTTCTTTTCCTACTTTATTGTTATTTCCCCCTAGATTTGGGAATTCTTTTTCATTGAAATGGCAATCAGCGAATCGTGCCGTAAAAACATCACCAGTTTGTGGTTCTAGATATCTTATTATCGAATGGAGAGTCATAACCAATATATATTCTGACCCCACGATTTCTTTTTATCTTTATGAGTACTCTTACGTGGGTTCATGATCCTCGCATATATCTCTATGGTCAAGTGCTACTTATCTTGCGCATTTTTATATGTAAATACATCATTGGTATCGATACCCTTTCTGCGTTCCATTGTATTCCAAACATGATCTAATCGATTTGAGATCTTTTTATCTAGGACCTTCAATACCTAGTAGCTTGGCGTCCCAAGCTACATGGTCTGGTACCTTAGATGTTTCAGTCGGCCGACCTTATTTCTATGTCTGGTATGGTTTCCCTATTAACCTCAGATTTCATATTTTATGCACCTTTTCTCTTTTCTGAGGTTCCTTTTATTATGGAACATATTGGTCTATCTCTTATAGACTCTGTAGCAACTTGGTTGTGTCTCTTCTAGGACATCAAATTCGTTTGGTGCTAAGCTGGTATGACCTTTTTCTTTTCATTTCTCGGGTCGATGTGTCTGGCATCTAATTTAGCTAGCTTTGCATAATCTTTTCTTTCTTTAGACGTCTTAAAACTCATTCTCTGGTCCGAGGATCTTGCCAAGACAATGATGGTCAATACCATTCTCTTTTTCTTATCATATCCAGCTTATATCTTTCTCCTTCTGATGTTGGATAGTGGGATTCATAATCATGCAATCCGTGTACCTAGCCACAATCTGATCACCCATATTTGGCTCAAGGTTTCTTTAATACTCGTGGAGAAAGACATACTTATCCAACATATATTCCCAATCCTCTTCAGAGGTTCCATCTTAGACGGCACATATGTATGTGGTGGTTTGTTTAATAAAAATCTCAAGATGGTATATGTCTGGCTTTATGACCCGTATTCAATCTAAGATGGGAATATATATGCTCACTTATATGGCCTGATGCATACATTGCATTGTACATGTAAATTCATAATGTCCCTAAGCATTAGGCTGGACTTGGGTGATTTATCACCAAGAGAACCTAAATCTCTAAGCCTTTTATGACATGGTTACAACTCATGTTACGCGAATTTTCTTGTATGGTCATGTATCACTGGGTTTAATCCTCACTCCCCCTCATGAACATACTTATTTTTCGTGATGCTTAGGACAATAAAGCCTAATGAGTTTCCCTTGTGTACATGTTACACAACGTGAGATCTTATGGGATAACTCTGGTGCCTTTGCAATAGCAATCAAGTTTTTAGACATGGATGGCTAATCCAGTCATGCCATTAAGTGTAATTTCGTGGGTATACCAATTTGGGTATCCATGGCTCTTTTTGCCTCTTAACATACTGATCCTTAGCATAGTTTAGATCAGTAGAGTACATAAGTATAGTTTTGGGCGGTTTTTATTTCAAATCTTTCGTAGGAATCCTATTTTTTCCTTTCTTACCCATTGTTTCTCATTTGGGGAAACCATTTATACTTAATCTTTATAATTCAATGGGTCTCATGGGTGAATATAGATCATTTGGATCTCTCTAGCCTTTTAGGCATTGCCTTGGCCATAGTTCTTTTAACTAGGCAACTATACTCTTTAATCTTTTGTACTCATCTTTATAAAATAAGAATCATATAATTATAATATAGATTTTATGATTTTATTATTTTCATTCATTTTTTTTTTCAAAATGATTTTCGATATATATTTTTCGATTTTTTTTTTTTTCGAAATTTTTCCTTTTTCGAATTTTTTTTTCAAATGATTTCGATTTTTTTTTTTTCGAAAATTTCCTTGAATTTCTAAAACATAAAATAATAATTTTATTAGAGTTTCATAATTTAGAAACCATACACATTAATCCTACATGCGATTACAAGGAGAAATGATGCATAAAAACATAAATAGATATTAATGCCAAAATTTTCAGCATTAACTCCTCCAAGATAAATCAAATACATGGAAGTAAAAATAAAAATCGCACATAAAATCAAAAATAGCCGAATCATCATTCTTGCAACGAAAATCGGAGGAGAGCGATTTGAAAATATTTGGGAGGAGATGAAATGTTTTGGATGAGTTGAATGAATGAAGGATGAGTATATTTATAGGTAAAAAACACTGTTCATGACCGTTGAAAAAGGGGGGAATTTTAAAAAAATTCTTTGTGACCGTTGGGATTAAAATGTTTGAACCAAAAATCAGTCTGAAAATATCGTAATAAGCAGTCAACCAGAATCAATAAATTTCAAAATATTTTATCTAAGCGACCAAATATTTATATAATATTCATAATATGCAAATATCAATATTTATTCTAGTGATAAAATTATTTCTGTCAAAACATTAAACAAATAATGCGGCGGCAGAGCCAGGCCAATATTATGCAATAAATAAATTATGCGGCGGCGGAGCCAAGCCATTATTATGCTATAAATAAAATATAAGGTGGCTCGGCCATCCATTTCATAATAAATAAATTATAAGGCGGCTCAGCCGACCGATTCACAATAACAAATAAATTATAAGGTGGCTCGGCCATCCAATTCACAATAAATAAATTTACGGCGGCTCGGCCGACCAGTATATATATTAACATTAATTATAGTGAATTGAAATTGATAATAAAAGATAGTATATTTAGTAATCTTAACGGGGCGACCTACCGCCCACATTAATATATATAATTAATATAAATTAAAACAATTACTATAAAATAATAAATAGTAATAAAGGCGGTATACCGGCCATTATAGCAGGGTAAATATGATACATATAAACTTTACCGAATTGCAGAGTGATCGTGCTGATAACGTGTTATGAAATAACTTATAATTTTATATTACCTCGAAATTTGAATAAGGGCGAAATTTTATACCCGTGGAAGGAGATAACTCTTATATAAGAAGAACTATTACAGAGAGAAAGAGGAGAAGGGATGATTACAAATGAATGAAATCGATCGTTTATATAGAGATGAAAAAGTAAAATTTACTGTGCAAATAGTGACATTGGGCCCCACATCCTTTTTCATTTTCAACGAAAGTTAGCTGAATACTGTGCATATTACGGCTGACACTGTGCTTTTAACGGCTACTTTATAACAATTTCGACTTAATTGCGTTTAGTTTTGTAAAACGCGATCAGAAAAATCACGTTGACCTTAAGACTATCGGATAATCTCCCCACCCAACTGTATGACCCGGTTTAAGTCAAAAGATCCAAATATGAAACTCTCGACATAATTTGCCCTCAATCTCTGAAATTAGGGTTCATACCTATTCTCTAAAAAGAGAAGTTTAAGGAAGCTTCATAGAAGTTGGTTTAAGATTTGAATTTTTTTTATTGTAAAAGAGAGCAACCATCTACGGTATTCTATGTAAGTTTTCACATATGTTTTTTTGCTTTAGATTATTTGCGGTTTGGTGGATGTTTCTGTGGAAACAGAGACTGTTATCTGGGTAAAATTATTGGTTGGCATCTTCTAAATTTTGAATGCTTTGTAGATTAACTTAAAAAAGAGGAGTACCAAAGGCTCTTGTGCAAGGAGAGAAACACAATCCGAAAGTGACTAAACACAAAACGTGGGTTGCATTGAAACTATTACATGGCTTTGAGAGATGTATGTCAACTGTGATGCGAACTTGGTTTCAGGACCTATGTCTAAAGCTATAGATTAGCGAAGAACTTTAGTTATAAGCTCCAAAAAAATTTATTCAATGCAAGTGTTGGCAAAAAAGAAGAGTATGGCAGTCTGGTAAAATGAATCGGGATGGTCTTGCAGGCTAAAGTTAGAGAGTTACAAGCTGCAACCACATCATGAAAATTCTTCTTCTTTTGTGGCTTTACTATTGACGTTTTGAGATTGCACATTATTCTGTCCAGAATTTTATAATCTCAATCAGGTTGTGTTCTATGTGTTTGAAGAACTTGTTGCTTATTTAATTCCCAAAAAAAAAGGAAAGAGACAAAAGCATCATCTTGTTCTCTTTTGTAAGGAGCCACTTTGTTGTAGTGACATCATTTGTTTAATAAACGTAAACCATTTGTATACTCGATTATGTTAAACTTAAGCCAACAGAATCATCACAATAACTTAAGATTATTAGTCTATGTTTGTCTGAGAATAACAAAAGTTTCAGATGTCTAGAAGTCATCGTAGACAACGTCTAATATAATTCTTCGTATAAAAGAAAAGATCCAAAGTCAACACAAAGAAAAAAAATTACTAAATTTTTTCAAAAGGCATCATTTGTATCACAAAGTTATTAAAACCACAAGACACAAAACGAAACTAGAATTATTAAAAATCGCAAAAGTCATCATTCATAGGATTTGGTTTGTTATAAGAACATTCATAGGTCACCATCCTTCTTTAGTTTATGCTTGCCTGTGAAGGCTGCGTTAAAGCAACGAACTCTGGTTCTGTAACAGTTCCAACATCCTGAAAAACATAACACCAGTAGCAAAAGTTATTAAATATTCACTAGACAATATCCAAATCCAAACATTGAAAACATTCACCTGCTCCATTGTTTCTCCTGTCTTCTTTATTTTCTTCTTTGGATGTATTTTGCAGCCGGCAGCGTTGTGTCCTGCTTCCCCGCATTTTGAACAATGGATGATACGGCCTCCCCTTCCTAGTGTTTCTGTTTGTTTCTTCTTCTTTGGTGATTCATGCTTTCCTTTGAATCTCGGAAATTTCTTTTGATTTTTCTTTTTTTTCCTTCCAGGGAGTATAGGCTCCGGAGCTTCGACTATTAACCTGTATGTACCATCCATCCAAAAGCGTGGTCCTCTTATGGTGTTGATAGAGTCATTATATGTCATCCTCCATATAGAAGTGGAAAAGAAGTCAGAAACATAATTTTCAACATCTAATCCAGCATCTATCATCGCTCCATAAGCATGTTCACATGGAATTCCCGTTATCTGCCACTTCCCACATGTGCAGGTCATCCTTGTTGTGTTTACGTCATATGAACATCGATAAAGACTAACCTCAAAAACTCCATGAGTACAAGGAGTCGTTATACACTTTTCAGCGTCATCCTTCTCCGATTCAAGCATCTTAACCACATATTTTGTGAATTTCTCCTCGCGTCTCTCAGATTTCTTATTTCTTTTAGCTATTCTAACCATTGCTTGCCTTCTAATAGTTTCCAACATAGGCACAACTGCCTTAGCTCTTGCTGCAATAATGGTGGCATTAAATGACTCAGTTGCATTGTTGTCGACATCCTCACATAAGCTTCCAAGCCTATAATATGCCAGCGACCAAGTCTTTGGTTCATTCTTCATAACGTCATCATACAAAGACATGTTATAGTCTTTCAACTTCTGGAGTTCTGCCTTGTATTGTGTCTTATTGTAGGCCCATGCTAGATTCCAAACCATTGGTTTCAGAAAATCCTTGTTCTTATGCTTTTTCTTTAAATTGTCCACAATATGTTTAACACATCGTCTGTGCTCTGCATTAGGTAATTCAGCCTTCACTGCACTGATCAGACCCTGAATCAAATAATAGTGGTGGCATATTAGAGATATTAGCAGATGTGATATGAGAAAATCCAGTAATGAGATGCTTACCTTTGAGCTATCAGAAATAAGAACAAATCTGCTCCCATCGCCGAGAACTAAATCAGCCTTCAGTCGTTGAACAAACCACAGCCAGTTATCCGAGTTTTCAGTTTGTACTACAGCCCAAGCAACCGGATAAATCTGATTATTTGCATCGCGACCAACAGCAGTAAGCAATATCCCTTTTACCGCAGATTTTAAAAAAGTTCCATCTAACCCTATGATGGGCCGACAATACCCTCTCCATGAGCTTCTAAGTTTCTCAAAGCATACGTAAAAGCGATCAAAAACATCCTTACCCGCAGCATTACGAGACGTATCTAGCACAACAATACTACCTGGATTTGTCTTCTCGATCTCTCTCACATAACCTCGGAGATGAGCAAATTGGTCTGCGTACTCTTTTTCCAGCCATTTCAAAGCAAGTAGTCTTCCTCTCTGGCACTGATTTCTTGATGCAACTATTTTCCAAATATCCTTAATCTGCTCTTGGATTTTTTCTGGCATCAGACCACTGTTTTCTCTCAGTTTATCCATAAAAATCCTTGCTATTACAGGACTTTTCAGAAGCTTACACTTCCCGTTAGGAGTACAACTATGGTACTTGTATCTTGTTTTTACCAACCAACACTGTCTCGGCTTATCATAAGAGCAATAAACCCTCCATTTACATTTACCTCCAATACCACACTTAAAACTAAGCTTTGTCTTATCCCATCTGTCTTGCACAATGTTTCTCGCCTTACTCAAAGCATACTCTAATACAGCCTCTTTGAATTCGAAACCTGAGTAGAAAATTGTTCCAATAGACAATTTGTCAAAAGACTTGTTTTTCATCCTTTTATCTCTTGCAACAAACTCGTCCTCTTCTTCATCTGAGCTTTCTGGAATTGTCATGCGACCAATGAACTCCTCATCAACAAAATCAGCAACTGATTGCTCAATCTCATGTTCATATCGATCAACAACCTCCTCTTCATCTTCACCATTATCTTCTTTAGCATAGATGTCGTTCTCCACGTTGTTATCTCTGTTCATATCTTCTATTTCACCATCATGTCTTATATCATTCTCAGTGTCCCTATACATAGCAATAAAGAATCATATAGCAGAATTAGTGGTCTCGTGAGTCAAATAACAATGATCAATCAAAATAACAATAAATAATTACCTTGCAAGATGTGAGGCCACATTCTCCATCTATAATAAATAGAATCTTCACCTTTAGTATCTCTGTTTTTTTTCAATTCGTTACATATGCTTCACGAGAGTAGCCTAAGGTTGTTTAAGGTACGTGCAAGGTAGGGTTTGGTAGTCTAGGTTTTTTTTATTAACGTGTCGGGTATTTTGTGTGGATCATGGATCAATTTTTTTTATTGGATTGGATATAGGGTCATCGTTATTTTTAAACGTGTTTTAGATTTCTAATCGCAGTTTCTCTTACATAAGTAAAATTGTGTAATTAACTTGAAATAATTAGTTTAGGTGGATATTCGATGAATCATTTAAGTTTGTGGGGTTAGAAGAAGAGCTTAAAACTCTAGGGGGGTTGACTGTGGGTTTAAGTAGTTTGGGGGGTGTAGAGAAGTCAACCCATTTTTTTTTTGGTTTTTTTAAAGATTATTCAATATTAAGATTGGAATCGAAAGATTGCTTTTATTTTATAATAATAATTGAGATATAAAAAAAAATTAAAGATTTTACTTATGCACGTAGTGTTTTTGTATCTTCGTCTAATGTGAACTAACTATTTTTTTTTTTGGACTAATAATGTGAACCAACGTAATCCATGTTATTGTACAATTTGTTGGTTCAAAAGTGATACATCACCCTCTTATCTCTCAGGTGAAGCAACACCCTACAGAAGAAAAGAAGAGCCTAATTACAAAGTTTTACAACCCTCAAGATAATAATCAAAACTCTAAAAACAAGAAACTAACTAAAAAGGTTCGCATTGATTAGCGTTACTCATAGTAGTAATTAGCCACTAAAACACGACTCGCACAATAACCTATAACTTCTTCATCTATCACTAGGTTTTATGTAATAGTAAAACGATGACTAAATCAAAATGAGAAGGAAAAAAACAAATGAGAGAAAAGTCAAATTATGAAATGAAGATGTCAATTTCAAAGTGTGGAGAAGAAAAAAAAGTAAAAGCACGTAGATGAGCATATGATTTAAATAAATGAAATGAAAGTAGGATTAGAAAAGGCAAGTTGCAGACGATGTAAGTTGACTTGTGGTTTATTAGTAGACGGCTTTTTCCAATTTTTTTTTTTTTTTTTTTACAAAAACAAAGAAAAAAAGACAAAAGGAAAGGATATTTGTTCGTTGTTTCCTTGTCTCTTCTTCTTTCGTAGAATCGAAGAAAGCAAAAGAAAGCTCTGACATCTCCGAAAATCTGGCTCTCTTAATTTAAAAAATAATAATCAAACCCTTTTTTCAGTTTCTTGCGAGGAGATGCGAAGAGTTTTACTGTTGTTGAAAGAGCGTGAACGGATGGATGGAAGGTTTCATTGTTTTTAACAAGATAAACCCCATTCCTTTCCATTATTAGAAAGATCAAAAAATTTGGTGGACATGTGAGTAAATCTCTCTTCTTCTTCTTATTTTATCACTCTTTGCTTGTTTCCGTTCATACATTTTCTTGAATTTGACTTTTCTTTTCTTTTTGGATGGTTGGCAGATGATGATGATGGGAAGTCGAGGGAGCGAGGAAGATGAAGATTGGTTCTCGGATGCTCGTGAATATGTTTCCGATTGCAATTCCCAAGTCGAAGAAGATGAATTCGTTCAAGCAACCGGCGATTTAGACCTCTGGACCATGAATCCAGACAGTGTTACTAACCGTCGTCACAAGTTCTTCCAATCTATGGGTTTCAGTTTCAAAAAGAGAGACGTTCACATTGATCTCTCTTGTCCCGACGACGATGTTACTGTTCCTGTCTCCGAACCATTGAACACTGTCTCTGAAACTGATCACGAGGAGGAGAAGTTGTTGAGGAATGAATCTATGTCCTCTCACTCTGATGATAGATCTTCCTCTGTTTCCTCAATGTCAACGTCTTCTCTGTCTGATGCTTTTCGTTTCAAAGGACCGTTTCTGGAACGTGCCAAGCACATTGATGATCGTCTTCTCTTGACCAGAGACTGTTCCAGTAATAGCAGTAGCATTGCTAATGAGGGTTTGAGTGAGTCTGGTTCGAGTAGGTCTGGAGATTTCCAGAGCTATGAGGATTCCCCTAAGAAGGGAGGAGCTAAAGGGTGGTTCAAGAAGAAGTTAGGTGTCTTTACTCATGTTCTTGACAAAACTGAAGCGTCCAACATTGATGGTGAATCTCTTGGATCATCGACAAGGAGGCGGCTAATTAGAGTTCAGTCTTTTAAGAAGCAGTTCAAGGAGCTCTCGTCTCTATGCGTCGGACAAGAGTTCTCAGCTCATGATGGATCCATTGTAGTCATGAAGTTTTCTCACGATGGCAACTACTTAGCCACTGCTGGTGAAGACTGTGTTGTGCGAGTGTGGAACATTACGGAAGAAGAGAGAAGAGACAATACGTTTGAAGTGGCTGAGTCTGATTCCAGCTATAACTGTGTTTACTTTGGGATGAATGACAAGTCACAGATTGAGCCTTTAAATATTGAGAATGAGAAAGTGGGTAAGAGTAGAAGATTGTTGAGGAACAAGTCAGACTCGACCTGCGTTGTGTTGCCTTCAAAGGTCTTTACTATATCTGAAACCCCTCAGCATGAGTTCCGAGGACATGCTGGTGAAATCTTGGATCTTTCCTGGTCCGACCAAGGGGTAAGCTTTCACTTTTCAGAACCTTATGTTTCTTTTCACAATCTGTGACTAACAACTTTTGGATGTGGTGCAGTTTCTACTATCATCCTCAGTGGACGAGACTGTTCGGTTATGGCAAGTTGGTTCTTCTGATGAATGCCTCAGAGTTTTCTCTCATAAGAGTTTTGGTGAGTTTCTTTCCTTATCTGATTGTCTTCTTCTTTTGGTATGTGTCTTTTTTAACTTTCTTTCTCCTTCTTCTTACAGTGACTTGTGTGGCATTCAATCCTGTGGATGACAATTACTTTATAAGCGGATCTACTGATGGGAAAGTCCGTATATGGGATGTCTCTTGTGTCAGGGTTGTTGACTATACAGATATAAAAGAGATCGTTACAGCTTTGTGCTATCGCCCTGACGCTAAAGGTGTAGTTGTAGGTTCCATGACTGGAGAATGTCACTTTTACCATACAATTGGTTTGTGTTTTCTTACCAATATACACCTATCTTTTTTCTTTTCTTTTTTCCTGCATCATCTTTTTGAACCTCTCTCTCTCTCCTCAGATAACCAGCTGGAACTGGATAGAGAGATCAGTTTACATGGGGGGAACAAGAAGAAGAAGAATAAAGTTCCTGGCAAAAGAATCACTGGTTTTCAGTTCTTTCCCGGTGATTCAGACAAATTAATGGTTACATCTGCTGATTCTCAAATCCGAATAATATGTGGAGTGGATACAATCTGCAAGCTTAAGAAAGGTTTTAATCAAATTTACTTTATCTTCTGAGGTGGATGCTTTTGTGAGTTTGTTTTTGAAATTGTTTTTTGTTGTTTTCTTGCAGCTTCAAGTCTTAAGACAACACTGAGCCCAACCTCTGCTCTGTTCACATCGGATGGGAAACACATTGTCTCTACAATAGAGGACTCAGGCATTCATGTTTGGGACTACTCACAACCCAACAGGAAGGCTGCTTCTCCTCAGAAACCAAAAACTATAAGGTCTTATGAGGGATTTCTCTCAGACAACGTCTCTGTTGCCATACCTTGGCTAGGCCAGGGGAAAGAGGAGGACAGTGTCTGCAGTTTCATTGCTGATTTGGACAGAAGGTATGCTCATATGCCGTTGCCAGTGAGGGACTGTTTCTCTCAAGTGAAAGGAGCGACAACGTGGCCGGAAGAGAAGCTTGGAGTAGTAGTGGCAGGTTCTGTTGCAGCAGCGATCTCAGCTACGGCCAGCAGCAGATCCAAGCTGAGGCTATTGAGGAGCGTGTGCCAGAACGTCAACAACGCTTCTACGCCTCACCTGTGGGGGCTAGTCATTGTGACGGCAACTTGGGACGGTAGGATCAGAGTGTTCCATAACTATGGTTTGCCAATTCGGGTCTAAAGACAGAGTGTGTACGCTTCCAAGTTGTTAGTGTAGAATTATTTGATTTGATAGGAGCTCACTTAAGCCTGAAAAGATCATGAGCTAAAAGTGGGTCTCTTTGTATTGGTTCTATATGTATAGGTGTGACCGTGTGACACCGATTATTATTATTATTATTGTGTCTGTAGACACTGGGAATTATATGATAATACCACCACTCTTAACCGTGGTTTGAATTGTTAGTAACGTATAAGATGTAACGAGAGACAAGAATGTGATACTTCTTCCTGTTCTTCTTTTCTTATCCAATCCATGAATGAGTCCATGAGTTTCTTCTCCTAAAACTGAAGAATGGTTACTTCATTCTACATCAATAAACAAGAAACGGCTGACATGAAAATCTGCACAAGCTGAGTTTTAAGTATTCAAGCAGAACAACACTTTAAATTGCACCAAAAGCAAAGTCATTTAACAAGCAAAATAATTGTTCTTCAAATATGAATATGCTTGGACATAATTCTCTTTATTTCTAAATAAAATAAATATCATTGGACTAGTAGCCAATGGAAGCGACGTTCCATTCTACTTTGAAGGTAGCTTGTTGATTTGGATGATACATTATTACTTTTGTCCAATGCAAACTCTTAAACCTTCCTTCCGATTAAGCATAATTTATTCCTGACCAATCCTTGTTGTTTTCTTTTTCCTTTTTCCATTATCAATGTTTATTGGATATTTATATATATATATATATATATTTATTTGGTGGTTTTGTAATTATGGAAATTTGACTAATCTATAATACTCCATCTGTTTCTAAATAAGTGTTATTTTAGTTTTTTTTATTTTAAAAAAGTGTCACTTTGTATTTCCAATGCAATTTTTCACATATAATCTTCTTTTTACCATTTTCAATGACCAATAGATGCTTTTTAAAATCATTTTTATCCAAATAATTAATCATTAAATGAGGGTATATTAGTATATTTTTTCATTTTCTTAATCTCTGTGAAAAGTGTCAAAGTGACACTTATTCAGAAACGGAGGGAATATTATTTAAAAAATTATTTTCCAATGTATTGTATTCACGTTAATTCTTATGATGATTAATTACGAAAATATTTTTAATGAATTAAAAATATTATATCTAATTGCCATTACCTAAAAAATAATTAATGATTTCTGTCAATTAAATTTTAATGTTTACAAAAAAGGAAAAAAAACATTTTTATAAATATACGATATGAGAAAATATTTTAATATGATTTCAAAAAAAAGAAAACTTCTCAAAAATCAATCTTGATATTAAAAAGAATCATCTATTTAAAACATTATCTTAAATAGCATAATATATATTTTCAAAGTAACAATAATATTTTATTTATATCAATCAATTTTATAACTGCTACTATTGATATGCTTACTCATTTTTGCATAACTTTAAAAATATATTTTTCTTTTTATTTTATTTTTCTATATAACTTTTTATTCAAATACATAAACCAAAAAATATACAAACTTTAGTCACAACTAAAATACCACTAAAATTATGTAAGTCTTAATAGTTTTTGGGTATTTTCAAATATGAGTCAAAATTTGCACTCAACCCTAAAGTAACCCATTTAAAAAAAAAATTCATTTGCCCTTTTCAACCAAGAAGTTCGAGTTAGTCACGAAAATGTTATTTTCTCAAAAATGAGTGTTTTACTCTATCATTTTCATCTTCACCAAGTATCTACAATATAAACATTGCAATCAATACACCAATCACTACGAACAACCAATTTGAATATCTTAATGCACCAAGAAAACGTTTTTTTCTCTTCCTATCACATTTCTTATACACACAAACCACATCTATTTCTCTTTCCCTCAAAATTCATCCAAAAACCCAAGAGTTTGATTACAAACTTTGTAATGTTCATAGAGACATTGAAGCTCATGATTCTTGGTCATTAACAAGTTGTTAGCTTTCGTGGTGAAGTTTTTTTGTGTTTGGAGAAGCTAAGCAAGTTATTTCACGGGTTCAAGGTATGAAATCACTTTTTCAGATATGTTCGCGAAAATGAGTTCTCTAGAAGTCTTCTCATCGAGAAGATTTCTAGAGAAGTCATCTAGTCAATGTATAGATTAGTTTTGCAATTGACATTTGGTGTGTTTTTAATAGAAGTCTTTCCCAGAAGTCTTCTGATTTTCCATTATTAACAAAGAGAAGAAGATTTCTCGAGAAGTTTGTCAGAAATTTGACTTTTTATAAAAGACATATCGAGAAGACTTATAGAGAAGATTTGTTAATTTTTTTGCATGAATTTTGATAGAATGTGAAAGAGATGTGGTTTGTGTGAGCGACAAATGAGAAAGGAAAAAAGAAAAAATCGACTTTTTGTGCATTACCAGCTTCAAATTGGTTGTTCATGGTGGTTGATGTATTGATGGCAATGCAATATTGTAAATATTTGATGAAGATAAGGATGATACAGTAAAAACTCATTAAAAAAAGTAATGTCATTTTCGTGAATAACTCGAACATTTAGAGTGAATAAGGTGAATGAAAGTTCTAAAAAATAATGAGTTAGTTTTGCATTTGACTTCAAATTTTGAATCACTTTTACAAAACACTCATAAATAAAACTAATAATTTTTTTAATAGAGTCAACAGTAGTTAAATTTCGATTTTAAAAATATATATGTAACTCAATGTAACCCACAAACACTTAGTCTAAATGCAAATAACAAAATTAATCAAAAATTTGTTTTTAAGAACAGAAAAATATTGTAAGAATTTGGAGAAGTAAATATAATCAAATACACTCAAATTACTTGATCAAATCAATTAGATATTACATATTTAAAATTACTCGTCTAATCAAAATAACATAATATTATTTTTAACAACTCATAGATATATATTACAAAATTATTTTAAATAAATTAAAATATTAATAGATTTTATAAATATTTATATCTGTGCACAAGAAAAGACATCTTTATTTATTTTGACGATGGTTCAAACACAGTGAAATGTATAAAAGAACATAATAAGAGCATGATTATTGGTGGACCTTAGACGGAGGTCCTTAGAAAAAGTTAAGAACATGTTTTTTAATTTTTAATTTTTTTAATTGAAAAAGTTAAAAATATTTTAACTGTTCCTAAAGACCTACGCTTAAGTACTACCAATAATCATGGTCTAATAAAAAGAACTTCTTAGAGAGACTAATTAAGGGACACACTACGTAACCTCTCCCGTTTTTCTATTCAAACAAAAGAAAATATTTTCTTTCTTAATCCTCAAAACTTCAGCAAGGCATCTCCCTAATGTTTTTTTTTGACAAATCAACAAATAAAAAACAACAACAGCATATGAACATGTTAGAGCTCGTCGTGAGACTCATCCTCGTCCTCCTCGGTCGCTGATTCTCCTCCTGCACCTGGTGCACCACCTGACCTCTGATAAACAGCCGTGATGATCGGGTTACATACTGCCTCTACTTCCTTCAACTTCTCCTCGTAATCTTCCTTCTCTGAGTTTTGGTTCTCGTCAAGCCACTCCAAGGCTTCTTTGGTCGCTTCTTCTATCTTCTCCTTCTCGTCCGCCTCCAGTTTGTCTGCAAGCTTGTCCTTGTCGCTTACTTGGTTCTTCATGTTGTACACGTATGTCTCCAGGCTGTTCCTGGCGTCTATCCTCTCCTTCACCTTCTTGTCTTCCTCTGCAAACTCCTCTGCCTCCTTCACCATCCGGTCTATCTCTTCCTGGCTCAGACGTCCCTTCTCGTTTGTGATTGTGATCTTCTCTGATTTACCACTCGCCTTGTCCTCTGCTTTCACGTTCAGTATCCCGTTGGCGTCCACTTCAAACGTTACTTCAATTTGAGGTGTTCCTCTGCCAAAACAACAAAGAGTATTTATTATGATTACCTTTTACTTAAGACAAATAAAGATGCAAAGAGACAAACCTTGGGGCCGGTGGGATTCCGGTAAGGTCGAATTTCCCGAGCAGCCTGCAGTCTTTAGTGAGACTTCGCTCACCTTCAAAGACCTGGATGGAGACAGTTGTCTGCTGGTCTTGGTATGTTGTGAAAACCTGAGATTTCTTGGTCGGAATAACAGTGTTTCTCGGGATCAGTTTTGTCATCACTCCTCCCACAGTCTCAATACCCAAAGTGAGCGGTGCGACGTCAAGAAGAAGGATATCTTTGGTCTCATCACCGCCTTCTCCGCTCAAAATACCACCCTGGACAGCAGCACCATAAGCAACAGCCTCGTCCGGGTTCACACCCTTGTTCGGCTCTTTCCCTTCAAAGAAGTCCTTCAAAAGCTGCTGAACCTTGGGGATCCTGGTGCTTCCACCAACGAGGACAATCTCATCGATCTGACTCTTTTGTAGACCAGCATCATCCATTGCCTTCTTCACGGGTCCCATGGTCTTCCTGAACAAGTCATTGTTCAGCTCCTCGAAACGAGCTCTGGTGAGAGGCTCGGAGAAATCAACACCATCGAAGAGTGACTCGATTTCTACACGGACTTGGTGCTGGCTACTAAGAGCTCTCTTGGCTCTCTCACATTCTCTGCGGAGCTTACCAAGAGCCTTGTTGTCCTTGCTGATGTCCTTTTGGTGCTTCTTCTTGATCAACTTGATAAAGTAATCCATGATCCTGTGGTCAAAGTCCTCACCTGCACAAAGAGAGAAGGTAGGTGGTTACTGGTTAGCTTTAGCAACATCATCATATAGAGGATAAGCATGTGTGGTATTTACCTCCCAAGTGAGTGTCACCATTAGTGGAGAGAACCTCGAAGACACCATTGTCAATGGTCAAGATACTGACATCAAAGGTACCACCACCAAGGTCAAAGACAAGGATGTTCTTCTCACCACCCTTCTTATCAAGACCATAGGCAATAGCAGCAGCAGTGGGTTCGTTGATGATTCTGGCTACATTGAGACCAGCAATAACACCAGCATCCTTTGTAGCCTGCCTCTGGGCATCATTGAAGTAAGCTGCAACATAGTAAACCCCAGGCAAAAGAATCAATAAACTGTATATACATATATTCATATATCCACAAGGCATGATGAAGCAGAGGCTAACCTGGAACAGTGACAACAGCATCCTTGATTTTCTTGCCAAGGTAAGCTTCAGCAGTCTCCTTCATCTTAGTGAGAATCATGGCACTAATCTCCTCAGGAGAGAAAACCTTGGTCTCACCATCCTTGATCTTGACTTGAATGTAAGGTTTGCCATCCTTGTTCACAATCTGGTAAGGCACAAGCTTCCTGTCCTTTTGGACTTCTTTGTCCTCAAATCTGCCATAAGCAAAGAATTAAAGCAAGAGACATATATGCATGCATGCAAGGTGAAAAAAAGAAGGTGATGGGATGAAATTACTTTCGGCCGATCAATCTCTTGACGTCGAATATGGTCCTCTCGGGATTGACAGCAGCCTGGTTCTTAGCAGCCTCACCGATGAGTCTTTCAGAGTCGGTGAAAGCAACCCAGGAAGGAGTAATACGGTTACCTTGGTCATTGGCAATGATTTCAACATGGCCATTCTTGTAAACACCAACACAAGAGTAAGTGGTACCAAGATCTATCCCTATCACTGTTCCCAACTTGGTGGTGGCCTCTTCTTTGGCAGTGGAAAACGACGCAAGTAAACACCCTGAAGATGATAAACCCATCACAGTAAGCAAAAACACCATCAAATTTCAAGGAACAACGGAATGATCAATCTAAATTGTGCGATCAAAACATCAATGCAGAGCAGAGGGTAGATTAGAACAAAAGTAAAGATATTAAGACAAGAACATTGTCAGACACTAAGATGGAGACGTAGAGATGAGAAAATGACTAACCGAAGAGGATGATCGCCAGCACAACCGTGCGGTTTGCTCCGAATGAGCGAGCCATAGTATCGAATAGTTGAGTGTGTATTTAGATCTCTCTCTCTTGTTTTTTTCTTTTTTTGTATCTTTGATAGAAGAACAAGTTTAGAAGCTTTTTATATAGAGAGAGTCTAGTCTCCGAAGGTGATGGTGAAGTAGACGCTTTTTTAATGAGAGAACACGGAAGGAATGTCATCGACAATGACGTGGACCAATCATATCACGAGTATCTACAGAACCAGCCAATCAGATCTGGTCTTTTGCCAGAGTAATCGTGGCCGTTTGGTTCCACTCTACATGTTTCTTCTGAATTCTAGAGAATGTAGGGCCCATCACACTCTTCTTGAGTCTTCCTTCTTCCCTTATTTTTTCTTTTCATCACATAATTTCATTAATTCAAGTCTTAAGGCATTTCATGCTCGACAATAAAAAAAACAGCAATAATAATAAAATAAAAATAAAACATAGAATGGAAATGTTAATGGAAAAGCTAGCTCAAAGTAAAGAGGTTCGCATATAATCTTCAGCTCGATAGAACTTCGAATAATCTAAAAAAGCGTTGAAATATCCTAGTGAAATGGAATGAAAGAAGGGTGGGAAACCGACTGAGGTTAAAGATGTTAGATATTTAAGTGTATAGGTGCAATGTATTTAAGTGTATAGGTGCAATATATCTTGTGAACCATTGCAATTGTTTGTATGAACAATTGCAACCATATATAAACCATTGCAACCTTTGGTGATTAACCATTGTAACTCTTTACTAACCATTGCATCTCTTGATGAACCGTTGCAACCTTTGGTGATAAACCATTGCAACCGTTGATGATCAAAAATCATTGTGACTTTTGGCCAACCATTGCAATTGTTGGTATCAGTAGTTGCAAATATTGGTGCTAACCATTGCAACCCTTCATACTCTATATAATGAGTTGTTGGCATTGGCAAAAGGTGATCGAATCACAACTTGAACAAGATAGAGAAGAGTAGGAACTAATAGTTAGTTAGAGAGAGAGAGATTCATTGTTCGAAGATCATCAAAGATCTTTGAGGAAATACATATAAGCATTAAAGCTCTATTTGTTATTCTTGTATCTTAGCCTAGAACAAGAATGAAACTGTGATTGTCTTATCCTACAAAGGGATTTCGTGTAACCCAAGGGCTTGGAATAGGGTCGAAATACTCTTTAAGGAAAGCATGGCGATTCAATCATTATCCAAGTATATAATTCACAACTTTCCGGGTTACAACCCAATTTAACCAACAATCTTAAAGAGTAATTTCGTTGTGAACTATTACTGGTGTATTTGAATGAAGGATAACATCAAAGTCTGAAAATGATTAAGAGAGTATACTTTCGAAGATGGAGTAAGCAGATGAATCAATAGAGAATAATATAACGTTGTTATATTCTCAAGGGTATGTTAGTTTCATTTTAAATAATATTCTTACTGATGATCAAAGATGGCATTATTTAAGGGATGCGAACGGTTCGTCACCAAAGAGATGCAAACATGTAGTATTCGAAAGGATGCGAGCATCCCGTGTCTGAAGGGATGCGAACGCACTGTGATCCAAGAGGTACAAACGTGTCGTGATCCAAGAGGTACGAACGGGTCGTGATCCAAGGGGTGTGAACGGGTCGTGACCCAAGGGGTGCGAACCTGACATGACCAAAAGGGTACGAATAGGCCGTGACCGAAAGGTTACGAACAGTTCGGGACCGAAAGGGTGCGAACAGTTCGGGACCGAAAGGGTGCGAACGTTTCGGGACCGAAAGGGTGCGAACGTTTCGGGACCGAAAGGGTGCGAACGTTTCGGGACCGAAAGGGTGCGAACGTGTCGGGACCGGAAGGGTGCGAACGTGTCGGGACCAAAAGGGTGCGAACGTGTCGGGTCCGAAAGGGTGCGAACGTGTCGAGACCGAAAGGGTGCGAACGTGTCGGGACCGAAAGGGTGTGAACGTGTCGGGACCGAAAGGGTGCGAACGTGTCGAGACCAAAATGGTGCGAACATGTCGAGACCAAAAGGGTGCAAACGGTCCGAGACCAAAAAGGTGCGAATGGGTCGGGACCAAAAATGTGCAAATGATTCAGGACCGAAAAGGTGCGAATGTACCATCACCAAAGAGGTGTAAATGTAATGTCACCGAAAGGGTGCGAATGTAACGTCACCGAAAGGGTGCAAATGTAACGTCTCTGAAAAGGTACAAATATAGCATCACCGAAATGGTACGAAAATAATATCACCGAAAGGGTACGAACATAATGTTACCAAAAGGGTACGGACATAATGTTACCGAAAGGGTGCAAACATAATGTTACAGAAAGAGTGCAACATAATATTACTGAGAAGGTGCAAATGTAATTTCACCGAAATAATGTAACTTGCATCATGCAAGTTATTGATTCTTATGGATGCAAGTGCCTTAGGGTAAAGGTCAAGGCGTCATAAGTGGTAAACATATTATTCATGGTTGGTGCTCTGGATTATGATCCATAGATATGGATCGATGGCTCAGAAAGAAGTGTATATGAAGCAACCTCAAAGTTTTATTGTACTTTCTAGTAAATATAAAATGTATACATTTATTTTTATGAGTAAAAAAGCACTTAAACAATAATATCAGATATTTAATGAGATTATCTTATCAAGTGGTTCGAGTTAAACTATTAGGATAAGTATTTATATAACAAATTGATGAGTCTAGTAATGGTAGTCATTTGCTTATATGTTGATGACATATTGATATTTGGCATTGGCCAAAGACAAGTAAAATTTACAAAATAATTATTGTCATCAAGTTTTGCAATGAAAGACATGAGGGAGGTTGATGTGATTCTGAAATTTGAATCACACATGCAAGTAAAGCAATATATTAGACATATTCTCTTTATATTGAGAAAGTTACTTATGGGTTCAATTCTAAGATTGTTCGCCAATGAAGACTCTCATGGAATGCGAGTATGAAGCGTGTGCTTATACATGACAAGAAATATCACAACTCGAGTACTTGAATGAAACCATAAATTATGGTTTGTTATATGTCAGATTTCCTTCGATAGAAGAAGGGTATTTAGATGCAAGTTTGATTATCAATATAGAAGATCATTCTTCTATAAGTGGTTGAGTGTTTTGCTAGGGGAGGTGCCATTTTATGTGCTTCCAAGAAGCAAACTTGCATCAAAATTTAACTATAGAATAGGAATTCGTAGCATATTGGCTAAAGATTTTAACTTACGAGATTCCGTTGTGGCCGAAATAGTATCACCAGTTTCTATCTAAGATAGATAGTGAAAAAGTCTTAGTTAAGATTTATAACTAAGTGTATAATGGTAAGTCGCGACACCTGACGTTAAATATAACGTAGTATGTGAGCTGATCACTCACGAGGTGATTACCAAAGAATTTGTTCGGTCTGAAAGAAATGTAGCATATCATTTGACGAAATGATTAGCTAGAGACTTGGTAAATGAGTCTGTAAAGGGATGAATTTAAAGTCCATTTAAAATCTTTAATGGTGGGATACCCAATTCCCCTCTAATACGACGTTAGAGGCTGAATTCAATGTGGAAAGCCTACACTTAAAGATTGAAGCACATTTTTGTATATCATCCCAAGGTATGTGCTTGGACCTGCAAGAAGGGATAGATTGAAATATTATTCTTAATAAATACTTTGAAAAAGTGCATTTGCAAGTGCATAAGTGAAAGTATTTACCTATATGAGTGTGAAGTGATGCCGCTTCGATAAGCTGGGACTTGGCTTTGTATGCATTCATGAATGGATTAGGACACATGGCTTATAATATTGTCGGATAAACACTTAGAGTAGTGTGGAAACACGTGTGTGTTTTATCTTCATTTGCTCAAAATGGGTTGAGGGATTCAATCCGTAGGACATCCTAATCTCGGCATTTGGAATGTGTAACACACTAAGATGAAAATTCAATTCTTCAAACATTTTCATTTATGCATGAGTTTGATATATGTATTATTTATTTAATGAATCTATGATACACTTAAATGGGGGAGGATTGTTAGATATTTAAGTGTATAGGTGCAATGTATTTAAGTGTATAGGTGCAATATATCTTGTGAACCATTGCAATTGTTTGTATGAACAATTGCAACCATATACAAACCATTGCAACCTTTGGTGATTAATCATTGTAACTCTTTACTAACCATTGCATCTCTTGATGAACCGCTGCAACCTTTGGTGATAGACCATTGCAACCGTTGATGATCAAAAATTTGGCCAACCATTGCAATTGTTGGTATCAGTAGTTGCAAATATTGGTGCTAACCATTGCAACCCTTCATACTCTATATAATGAGTTGTTGGCATTGGCAAAAGGTGATCGAATCACAACTTGAACAAGATAGAGAAGAGTAGGAACTAATAGTTAGTTAGAGAGAGAGAGATTCATTGTTCGAAGATCATCAAAGATCTTTGAGGAAATACATATAAGCATTAAAGCTCTATTTGTTATTCTTGTATCTTAGCCTAGAACAAGAATGAAACTGTGATTGTCTTATCCTACAAAAGGGATTTCGTGTAACCCAAGGGCTTGGAATAGGGTCGAAATACTCTTTAAGGAAAGCATGGCGATTCAATCATTATCCAAGTATATAATTCACAACTTTCCGGGTTACAACCCAATTTAACCAACAATCTTAAAGAGTAATTTCGTTGTGAACTATTACTGGTGTATTTGAATGAAGGATAACATCAAAGTCTGAAAATGATTAAGAGAGTATACTTTCGAAGATGGAGTAAGCAGATGAATCAATAGAGAATAATATAACGTTGTTATATTCTCAAGGGTATGTTAGTTTCATTTTAAATAATATTCTTACTGATGATCAAAGATGGCATTATTTAAGGGATGCGAACGGTTCGTCACCAAAGAGATGCAAACATGTAGTATTCGAAAGGATGCGAGCATCCCGTGTCTGAAGGGATGCGAACGCACTGTGATCCAAGAGGTACAAACGTGTCGTGATCCAAGAGGTACGAACGGGTCGTGATCCAAGGGGTGTGAACGGGTCGTGACCCAAGGGGTGCGAACCTGACATGACCAAAAGGGTACGAATAGGCCGTGACCGAAAGGTTACGAACAGTTCGGGACCGAAAGGGTGCGAACAGTTCGGGACCGAAAGGGTGCGAACGTTTCGGGACCGAAAGGGTGCGAACGTTTCGGGACCGAAAGGGTGCGAACGTTTCGGGACCGAAAGGGTGCGAACGTGTCGGGACCGGAAGGGTGCGAACGTGTCGGGACCAAAAGGGTGCGAACGTGTCGGGTCCGAAAGGGTGCGAACGTGTCGAGACCGAAAGGGTGCGAACGTGTCGGGACCGAAAGGGTGTGAACGTGTCGGGACCGAAAGGGTGCGAACGTGTCGAGACCAAAATGGTGCGAACATGTCGAGACCAAAAGGGTGCAAACGGTCCGAGACCAAAAAGGTGCGAATGGGTCGGGACCAAAAATGTGCAAATGATTCAGGACCGAAAAGGTGCGAATGTACCATCACCAAAGAGGTGTAAATGTAACATCACCGAAAGGGTGCGAATGTAACGTCACCGAAAGGGTGCAAAAGTGACGTCACCGAAAGGGTGCAAATATAGCATCACCAAAATGGTGCGAAAATAATATCACCGAAAGGGTGCGAACATAATGTTACTGAAAGAGTGCAACATAATATTACTAAGAAGGTGCGAATGTAATTTCACTGAAATAATGTGACTTGCATCATGCAAGTTATTAATCTTTATGGATGCAAGTACCTTAGGGTTAAGGCCGAGCCGTCATGAGTGGTAAACATATTGTTCATGGTTGGTGTTATGGACTATGATCCATAAGTATGGATCGATGGCTTAGATAGAAGTGTATATGAAGCAACCTTAAATTTTTATTGTACTTTCTAGTAAGTATAAAGTGTATACATTTATTTGTATGGGTAAATAAAGCACCTAGGCAGTAACATCAAATGTTTAATGAGATTATCTGATCAAGTGGTTTGAGTTAAACTATTAGGATAGGTATTTATATAACAAATTGATGAGTCCAGTAATGGTAGTTATTTGCTTATATGTTGATGACATATTGATATTTGGCACTGGCCAAAACAAGTAAAACTTACAAAAGAATTATTGTCATCAAGTTTTGCAATGAAAGACATGGGGGAGGTTCATGTGATTCTGAAATTTGAATCACACATGCAAGTAAAGCAATATATTAGACATATTCTCTTTATATTGAGAAAGTTACTTATGGGTTCAATTCTAAGATTGTTCGCCAGTGAAGACTCTCATGGAATGCAAGTATGAAGCGTGTGCTTATACATGACAAGAACTATCACAACTCGAGTACTTGAATGAAACCATAAATTATGGTTAATTATATGTCAAATTTCTTTCGATGGTAGAAGGCTATTTAAATGCAAGTTTGATTATCAATATAGAAGATCATTCTTCTATAAGTGGTTGAGTGTTTTGCTAGGGGAGGTGCCATTTTATGTGCTTCCAAGAAGCAAACTTGCATCAAAATTTGACTATAGAATAGGAATTCGTAGCATATTGGCTAGAGATTTTAACTTACGAGATTCCATTGTGGCCGAAATAGTATCACCAGTTTCTATCTATGATAGATAGTGAAGAAGTCTTAGTTAAGATTTATAACTAAGTGTATAATGGTAAGTCGCGACACCTGACGTTAAATATAACGTAGTATGTGAGCTGATCACTCACGAGGTGATTACCAAAGAATTTGTTCGGTCTGAAAGAAATGTAGCATATCATTTGACGAAATGATTAGCTAGAGACTTGGTAAATGAGTCTGAAAAGGGATGCATTTAAAGTCCATTTGAAATCTTTAATGGTGGGATACCCAATTCCCCTCTAATACGACGTTAGAGGCTGAATTCAATGTGGAAAGCCTACACTTAAAGATTGAAGCACATTTATGTATATCATCCCAAGGTATGTGCTTGAACCTGCAAGAAGGGATAGGTTGAAATATTATTCTTAATAAATACTTTGAAAAAGTGCATTTGCAGGTGCATGACTGAAAGTATTTACCTATATGAGTGTGAAGTGATGCCGCTTCAATAAGCTGGGACTTGGCTTTGTATGCATTCATGAATGGATTAGGACACATGGCTTATAATAGTGTCGGGTAAACACTTAGAGTAGTGTGGAAACACGTGTGTGTATTATCTTCATGTGCTCAAAATGGGTTGAAGGATTCAATCCGTAGGACATCCTGATTCTCGGGCATTTGGAATGTGTAATACACTAAGATGAAAATTCAATTCTTCGAACATTTTCATTTATGCATGAGTTTGATATATGTATTATTTATTTAATGAATCTATGATACACTTAAATGGGGGAGGATTGTTAGATATTTAAGTGTATAGGTGCAATGTATTTAAGTGTATAGGTGCAATATATCTTGTGAACCATTGCAATTGTTTGTATGAACAATTGCAACCATATATAAACCATTGCAACCTTTGGTGATTAACCATTGTAACTCTTTACTAACCATTGCATCTCTTGATGAACCGTTGCAACCTTTGGTGATAAACCATTGCAACCGTTGATGATCAAAAATCATTGTGACTTTTGGCCAACCATTGCAATTGTTGGTATCAGTAGTTGCAAATATTGGTGCTAACCATTGCAACCCTTCATACTCTATATAATGAGTTGTTGGCATTGGCAAAAGGTGATCGAATCACAACTTGAACAAGATAGAGAAGAGTAGGAACTAATAGTTAGTTAGAGAGAGAGAGATTCATTGTTCGAAGATCATCAAAGATCTTTGAGGAAATACATATAAGCATTAAAGCTCTATTTGTTATTCTTGTATCTTAGCCTAGAACAAGAATGAAACTGTGATTGTCTTATCCTACAAAAGGGATTTCGTGTAACCCAAGGGCTTGGAATAGGGTCGAAATACTCTTTAAGGAAAGCATGGCGATTCAATCATTATCCAAGTATATAATTCACAACTTTCCGGGTTACAACCCAATTTAACCAACAAAAGAACCCGTCAAAAGAAAAAGAGTAACTCTACAATCGTCTATGTTATTCCGGGAGACTAGGTGAATCTCAAAAAATCCGGGTAACAAAAAGATCAGTAAGCGAGATGGTGAAGCTGTTGAAATTCCTTTCATTTCTGATTCAATTTGTGAATTTAACACTGAAACAAACATAATAGTTAACAAAGTTGGAGGGAATTGTCAGACGGAACCATGGTATATATAATATACTTTTAAATATAAAATATAATCATTATAAATATAATAATATAAATTTGAGTGAGGACTACACTTGTATGGGTAGTTAACTAAATGCTAAAATCGAGTTTGTAAATGTTTAGTTTTGATCAATATACATAAACCAAAATTCATTAACGATACACAACAAACATAACTCATACTTATTTATTATAAAATACTATTTCTATTCTACATTCGTCAACTATAATAGAATAAAACATATAGTACATTGCAACAATTAGAAAAAGCGAGAAGACTATAAGTGGCAAGCTTAAGGAAGAGAATACAATGTTGATACACCAATTCTTTCTCAAATCCAGTTTTGTCTATTTTTTGGTATCTCTAGAGCTGTCTTTACAAACCTGAAACGTAAAAAGAAAATATTAAAAGTCTTAGATTCATATAGAAATCTATATAAGAAATAAAATATATAACAAAATAAAAATATATAAGAAAAATCTAATAAGTTATAATGAAATACATTATATTTACAAATACGTAGTCTATTCCATTTTACCTTTTAAAGTAGTATACTATGTACACCATAAAATATTTAATATGCATATTCTATTCAACACAGATAAGTACTATTCTATTAATTTCATAAGATGTTATTCTATCCGTCAAATGTTATTATACTCATTAACATGTTTATATACAGAGAAAAAACAGAAAAATGCAAAATAACAATATTCAAAATAGCACAATATACAATTCTATATGCTACAATACGCTTATGTGAAGTCGAATTGAATAGTGATATTCACCTTGCTGCGTCTTCTGTTCTGGTTTTCTCGTGGATGCCGTTTTAGAATCTGAGACACCTTCTTCTTCGTTACCAAACAAGCTTTTAAAAATAGTATTTTCTTTCACAAAATTTCTCCGAGAATGCAGGTATCGTCTTGATCTTCTGAGGTGGAATTTATCATCTTCCAAAATTATATTAATGAAAATTTATCTTGTGAAACTTATGTGAATAACGAAAAGGCACGTGTTACCTTTTACAATTACAAATTATTAATTAAAATTTATTTTGTGCAGATGTAACTGGTTGTATAGAGGGATATAATGACATTATTACATAAAATACACTATACATACTTGCAACTTAGATTTTTTGGTCATACAATGAATTATAATTTGTTTGAAGGTTACACAATTCAATTTCCCTAAAAATAAACAAGTTTGTGATGATTTTTGATTAAACCAACAGAGACAAAAACCCTGAAGAGAATGATTGCACAACTCGAGATATTAAGTATTTCTGTACAGCTAGAGACATGATCAAGTAAAGCAATGATCAAACAGAGACAAAACACGTTGAGGGGAACATAACCAAAGAGGAACACTCAAGAGAATCTCTAAACTGTATGAAAGAATGATTGGCATTAACGTATATACAATGTCAGACTAAAACCATCAGAGATTATACAACCATTAAGCGGCCACATGCCTATCAACCATTAAGCGGCCTCATGATCGGAGCTGTCCACAAACGCATTGATTCTCCACAACACCATCTTGCTTTCCATCGTTATGCCTTTGATTGCGACGAGTCTCTGAAGCAGAGACGTAATCAATTTGCATTCCCTCTTACCAAACCAATGCATTTGCTTCTTCACATTGACTTCCAAATCTCTGAAAGCTCTCCTCACAAACCCAACTTCCATTTTTCTTTCCACAAGCTCCCTCACAGAATCTACCATCTTATCTGCCATCTCCGGCACAATTTCAGCATAAGTTTCCATGGCTATCAATTGAATGATGGCACAGAAGGCACCCAAAAACGCCAGGACCCAGCAGCTGTTATCTACCAAAAGCTCTCTCGGTGGGTTTAGCCATTTGTTTATCTCAGGGAGAAGAGGCTCCACTATAGGATACATAAAATCTAGAGGAAGCCACATTGTTAAGCACTGGAAGATATAAACCGCTCTCTCAAACTCAGTTTCGCAGTGTGATGTAATATAGTGGCAAAGATCGTCCCACACCTCAATATGGGAAATCATCATCTCATATGCAACGTAGTAGACAACCTCACCAAGGACTTTGAACATGCTCTCAGAGATTCCTTCATCTTCCCAAAGGCAAGAGATGAGCAATGGCTGAAGTTCTCTCAACACTGAAACGTCTGTAGCTTCGTCCCTTAACTTGCGATCAGAGAGTAACACGTTGAGCCGTCTGATTGCCAACTCTCTGAACCTCTCTTCAACATCAGTGGACGCAAAGATTCTTAACATCTCAAGTGGCTGTAAACTGTTCAAACGATCCAGCCATTCACCTTCAGTACCTGCTCCAAGAACCTGTAGTGGTTGCTGTTGTTGTAGGGTAGACTTTACAAAACCATGGATCTTTCCCGTAGCCTCCATGGTTAGTGGTCCCAAGTCTCTGATCTTCAACAAGAAAGCAGACACAAAATCACATTGGTCCTTATTGTAATTACAGAACCTCTTGTCTCGTTCCAAGAACCTCTCGAGATCTGCAAGCCCTCGTACCAGAAACTCCTCCATACCCTTCTCCACAAGAGCGGTCGCTGCCTTAACAAGAAGAATAAGAAGACCCTTCACCATATCGAATCTGATATCAGAATCCAGATGCTGAATCCCAAGTTTAACAACAGCTTGTAAACCCAAGCTCCAATCTTGGACTCGGTCTTGATAAGGAACAAGCAACACCTTCTCTGCTTTCTCTGCAACCATCCCTCCACAATTGTATATGAATCTCTCGTACATTGGAGGCAACTCCACGAAGATGTGCAAAGCCTTAAGAGGATCGGTGCTGGAGATCTCGTAGATACATTCGCTGAGCTCGTCCCATCCGCCATTATCAACTACCATAACATCGTAAGCGATGAAAGAGACGATTCGCCTGAGGTTAACGAGTTCGGGTTCTTGCATCCTCAAGCAAGAAACCAAAAGGGGCTTGATTTCGTTGAGAGCGACGAGAGAGAGTTCGAAGCTTCGCTTTTTGTAGTCGGAGAGGGTTTCGAAGAGGAGAAAGATCAAGTGAGATCTGAGGACGCCATTGGAAGAGGATTGATACATCTGGAGAAGCTTTAGGGTTAAGCAGTTGGCGAACTTGTTGGTGATGAAGTTGAAGAGAGCAAGTGCCGCTTCTTGACGCCTTGAGAGTTCACCGAGTAGACTCTCTAAGCCTTCGTGGCTTGGAGTCGCAAGAATGTCTCTCGCTTTCAACATGAGATTTGGAGGTTCCGCCATCGCAAGAATGTCTCTCGCTAGATTTGGAGGTTCCGCCATTACACGTCCCATTGCGCCTTGTGTAGTTTTCTCGAGGGCTCTTCTTCTTCGTTCAAGATGGAGGTGATCAGTAGTAAAAGTACGAGTTTGTTTCTGTATTGGATGACGTGTATATATTACCAGTGTTTTTTTTTTCTTTTTTTTGAGAAAGATATATTACCAGTGTTACTCCAATCTACTCTATTAAAATAGAGTCCTAAATTTATCTACCATAAAAGTTATCATTAATTTTTGGACTCTTTCAAGTTTGTTAGAAAAGTGCATAATTTATGGACTATTTAGTTTAATACACTCTAATCTAATTATTACATATATCTCGCTTCTTTTACAAATGAAACCGGTCGGCTTGAATTAAACCAACATCTAATCTCTTATAAGTAAACCAAATTCAATTAACTATACAATAACTCTCATTGAACCGTACAAATGATACTTGGCGACTTTAATACTCTTTTCTTCTAATTTGGTTGATTCTATCTCTTACAAACATTATCATCATACAAATAACATCAATATGTCTTATACACTATGCCTCTATCATTAGATTATCAATGCAATAATTCTTATTCGATCTTATTGTCGTTGTGTAAATAATAGTTGGCTTCAAGTTTGTTGTTTCTTTGTTAGGCTTTGAGCAACCTGCCATTATAAACAAATTACTAGATTTTGACCCGCGCTTTCCAAGCGCGGGATTATTTTCAACACAAACCAAATTATATGAAAGAAATTTGCATTTTTGATTATGTATCTACATTTAAATGTTACAAATAAAGCGTTATATCCAGTGTTTCGGGTCACAACCCGGACCCGCAGTTAAACTGACTAACTGATGACTTTATATGGCGTTCGATTTGTTTTTTCTTTAAATCGTTATTTAATTTTTTTATAAAATCCACAAAATACGCTAAAATTTGGGACCCAATTACTTGTTGAACCTATGGGTGGCTACTATGTAATACAATTTGACTTAAATTTTCATATTTAAAGTATTCTAATTTATGAATGTTTAGATGAATGATGGATATATATTATGAATGTTATGTTATTATTTTACAAAAGTTAGTCAAACTAATTTATCATTTTATTGTAAGCGTAATAGATCAATATTCGAGAGGATACATACTAAATTAGAAATAGATACATGAATGTGAGATGGATTTTGACCCGCACTTTAATGTTTCTTATTAGATTTTCACCCGCATTTTAATGTTTCTTATTAGATTTTGATGAAATATTAATGTTTATTGTTAGATTTTGACCCGTACTTTTTTAAAGCGAGATGAATTTTTATTCAAATATTTATTTACTCAAAATTAGAAATCTTATACATGTGTCTCTTTTTATTAAAACATTTGGTTTGAAGTATATATAATAAAAAATAAAATTTACATAATATAATTTTATGAAAATAAGATAATTAATTTATATAACTTGCTTCATATATTATAATACAAATTTTTAATTTTAAATATTCGTAAAATTTTGTTTTATTATTATATTTTTTGTCAACATTATTATACAAATTAACTATTGTTATTATACTCGTCTCATACATAAGATATATATTAATTAATTTAATATAAATATGTATATTAACTTATGAAATGATTTATTAGTTCATATATCGTATTTTAATATTGTTTAATAAGTTGAAGTATGTTGTAGAATTCATAAATATAATTTATTCTGTTATTTTATAACTTATAAATAGTTAAAATGAATTAAGTTACTTTATATTTATTACTTGGTGTAGTAATTTAATTATGAATATAAATTATATATATAAATATTATAGATTTTTTATTATATAAATGAATAATTAATAATTTTTCGTTTTAAATATAGTTAATTAATAATGGCTTTATTATTTAAAAACAAATGTATATTTATATTTTAAATAAAAGATATTAAAGGATATTATTAAAATCTAATCTTACGAAAAGATACTTAAGAATATCTTTTTAGATATCTTATTTTGAAAATATTGAGATAATTGATTAGATATAATATATATTTAATAATAATTAAGTTAGTTGTAGGAGAATAAATAGGAAATTAAAAAAAATGTAATGGTCCAACCTAGACTACTTATAAGTAGATAAAAATAGGACTCTGTTTTAATATATTAGATTGTTAGTATATAGACTTATAATAAGATCAGAAGTTACATATCATATGTTTTTGTAATTTAAATAATATCCATATCTAATAATTCTGTAAATTTAATTATGATCTAAACAAAAACTTGCAAGATATTTTTGAAAAAAGATTTGATCAATTCTTTACAAACTTGACTTGCACACCAAGTAATCAATAATAACTTGATAAAATTTAATTCAAACTGTATATTCGATCAGTATATATTAAATGATTTAACTCCTTATATTACGACTTCCCTAAAGCTCAATATTTCCATCTACATTCAAAATCTAGCATATCTTAACTTCACATAACAACTCCAACAATATATGGAAATAAGAATATCCTATTGATTCTTTCACAAAATGAAAATCATAATATACTCGGAACATTCGTTATACCTAATCTTTTGTACATTGCTATAAATAAGGTTCCATCAACCTATTCTTCTACACCGCGAAACAAAAAAACTTAAGAGTCATATATATTAATTTACATAGTTGAATTTAAAACGATAAATAAATAACATTTAATAACGAATATTTAAAAATGATATTGAAATTTATCGAGTTTTTAAAATATTAACTTTAAACCAAAACATCTAAAACTAAAAGAAAAAAAAAACATCATGTACAAAATTTTAAAAAATTTCATAAAATAAACAACCATGTACATCATACTTATAACCCCATCACAATTCAATATATGTACGGACACGTATTGTATACATGCAAATTACATAATATATTATATAACCACAATACATGTAAACTACATAAAATATTATATACCACTAAATATATATAATAATTAGAAAAACAATATCCGTGCACAAGTCAGCACTAACCTTTGTCATAAACCAAAAAACAAAGAAAATCAAATAATCTAATCTCAAACCATTTTTACGAACATGTATCGTGTTTATCATAAAAGTTAAAAAACAATTGAACTACAAATAAAATTAAAACATAAATACAAATCTATATCTTTACTTTTCAAAATTTATAAAATTATTCTGCCCTTGAAAAGGGCGGGTCAAAATCTAGTTGTATTTTAAACTAGGTGTGACTTTATTTTTGGGGAATTTGGCATAAAAGTATATCTTATATTCAATCAAATGTAAAATTAATTTAAAGGGGTTGTAAATGTAGTAGTTAACTCTTATGACTAAATAAATTATTTTATTTTTTTGTTATTCGTTAGTCTACACGTAACAAAGAAAATCTACATTTTTCCACAAAAAAGAACGCCACTGAGGGTTGGAGTAGGATATGGTGAGCAGAGGATACCCATGCTGAGACTTAAGCATAGACTCCAATGATTCAAAGAAGCGGGCATATTTGGTGTGAGGAGCTTCAAGAAGACCCAAAGGAGTAGAACTGTAGGAGACTGCATGAACGCAAAACTAGTAATTGAAGGTCACGAAAAGATAAAAAACAGAACAGAGAAGAGCAAACGACTAAGACAAAAACCCAACGACAGTGACCAAAAACCTTACCAGTGTCGAGAAGAACATGCGGCGTTGCTTTTGTTTTCTTCAATTTCTCTTTTGTTCTCTCTTATCTTGTCACTCTTTGTAACTTTTTTCATAACATGCTCTTACCATAAATTAAGAAAAGAGATATTAGTAGAGTTAGACTAAATATCTGTAAATTTTGATTGATTCGCTATCCGTTTCAATTTGAATAGAAAAATCTTGATATCCGTAATTTTACGAAGCAAAACAAATACTAAAATACAATATTTGTAAGCAGTAACAAATCTAAAATTAACTTTTAGTGAGGGCAAAAAAATATTTTTTTTAATTATTAAATTTAATAATCATTTTAGTAACGATATAATACTTTAAGCCGCTGATGAAAAACAAATATCATTGTAAGAGACATTTTTCTACTTTGATATTATCTTTATATACAACTAGTAATAAAAGTTAAACAATATAAAATTTATCTTATTGTATTTTAATTATTTACTATATATATATGTATGACGAGTTGCTTAAAATCATATTAAA
>CAJHQP010001711.1:0-105700 GCA_905132765.1 Moricandia arvensis
CTCTTTTCCTCATAGTAGCCTCTTGATTCCATAAACTTAACATCCCTGGAGACCAAGACTCTCCTTGTCTCTGGTACATAACATTTGTAGCCTTTTTGATGCGTTGAATATCCAATGAACATTGCCTTTGTGCTTTTAGCTTCTAGTTTATTTCTTAATTCTCCTGGAACCAAAACAAAACTGATGTGATCATGGACCAGCCAACTAATGGAGATGATGAGCTGATGGACAAACCAATTGATGAAGATGCATTGTCCATTCCAGAAGGGCCTATGACTCGTTCCAGATCAAAGAAGCTCAAGGAAGCTATTGGAGGATTACTTAAGATGTCACTCATACAAGAAGATTGTCTTGGCCGAAGCTTGATCAACCAAGACACCCTCACCACCATTCAAGCTACCCTTTATCAAGCTGATCATCAACTAGGCAAGCAACCTAAGTGTGCTCTTTTTCCCTACCTTTGGTTTTGTCCCAATCGGTTTTCTAAAGTTAGGTTTTTAACGAGGCCTTAGTTTGCTTCACAAATCACCTAATTGATGTATCTTAGTAAATGCATGATATATGCATATTAGGACAGACCACATTTCTATCTTAGGATAAGTTTTCAACTATGGTTTTTATTTCATTAAGTTCTCGAAACCTAAAGGAGCATGTTCCTCGGTTTCTATTTAAACTCTTGTAAACCTTCATTCTAAGGCATGCAGTCTTTTATCCTAAACCGTTTGTATTCTCTCTTTCTCTCTGATCTTTGTCGAGTGCAAGAGCTTGCTGGTGAGTCATATTCGGCGACTAAGGGTTCTAGTTTGGTGTGTCATATCCGATCTAGTGCCTAGGAGTATCAACGAGATCTTCCACACCTCTTTGTGTCACCAATCGATCCACACACCTTGGTAAACTTGAGTCTTTTGATTCGTTTACGCAAGGATCTATCCCAATTAATCCAGAGAAGCATCCTAGGAACGTGTTAAGTGGTATCAGAGCATCTCTGAAGGGGAGTTCTCGTTATCCTTTCTGTTTTCGATCCGGTCTTTTCATATTCTCTTAAGTTTTTGATCGGTTTGTGTTTTGTGTTGAGTATAACGAGTAATCTGATCTTGTTCTTGTTTTTATCGATTGATCTTTTCATCCTTGTGAGTTCTGTTGATAAATCTGTTCGTTGATTGATAAAACTGAGAAATCTAAAAGTGTGTTCATCGATTCAATCTGTGATCGGTTCATCTACTCTGTTATTGTGATTGATCATTGTTTTCCGATCTGAAAATTGATTTATATATTCTTATACTTGTTCTAAATCGATTGATCTTTGTTTATTTTGTGGAAAGCTGATTGATTTACAATTCTAGATCGCAGATTTTTGAAAACCTTTTGAATACTTGTTGTTTACGTTAGAAGTTTGTGATCCCGAAATTGAAAAGTTTGTTTGTGTTTTGATCCATTTTGTTGATTCGTAGATCATCAAACTGAATTAGAACCTTAGTCGATTGTGTATTTGATAAGTTTTATGATCTTTGTTTGATCGAAATCCTTTGGAGTAATCAATTTGAATCTGTTACTTGTGAGTTAGAACCTTAGTCGATTGTGTATTTGATAAGTTTTCTTTTGTTATTTCGATTCGAACTCTTTACTGGTTGAGAGTTTGGTTTGTTCCAGGAACAATGGGGAATGAATCAGATGAAGAAGCCGCACTAATGAGAAGGAACAAGCTGTTGATGGAGGCCATGACCGAACAACTCAATCAGACTATGATCTCAACCATTAGAGACATGATGAAGGCTAACATTGTTGGAATTCATGAGTGTTTGTCTCATGTCAAGAGAGTATTCAGTTAACTTGTAACTGAATCCTCTTCAACCATACAACAGGAACTCACCATTCAAAGGAAGGGACTACCAACTGGTGGTTGAATCCTCTTAAAATGCCTACACTATAACCAAGATCCTAGACAGCAAACTGGTTATGTGTGGCAAAGAATCTCTACTTTGAATCTAATCCTTTAGAAGTGACACAACACTTTCAGTTTGTTCACTTAAGGAGAATGAGAATTAGAATCAGTAATCTAGAGCTTAAGAAGAGATAAAGAAGATTTTAGAGTGAGTTTTACAAGTATTAGGCTGCCTTAAGAGAGAAAGAGGTAAGGCAGCCTCTAAACCATAATGCTTAACTCCTCACATTGTGAATATTGTTTAGACACAAGAAAAGGAGAGAGAGCACACGAAATTAGACTGAGAGAAACTTGTATATTGATTCTGGTAAGTGTTACAAGAGTGGGTGAAGGTCTTTAAATAGACAATCACTTACAATAAACAATTACTAAATGAGAGAATAACTAAACAACTATTATAATTGAGAAATGGAAGAGGCCAGGAGGATATGGACAAGGGGAGGCACGACCAGATGAGGAGAAAGGGACAGGAGAGTGGTTGGCACAGCCTGCTTGAGTGAAAGTGACAGGTCCAGCTGCTTCTCCAAAGCAACCCATGTGACTTCTTCTAGTCTAATTCAAACCAGCCTCTCTTATTGAAATTCAAACAGGTTTCCTTGACTTCTCAGAAGTTCCCAACGTCCATATTCAGTCTTCCAAACTCCTTTCTTGCCTTGCAAGGTAAGTTAGGTCAAGATGGTAGCTTGTGGAGCAAGTCTGTATGGATAGAACCAAATTGGCTTCTCTAGATAAACTCTCCTTTAATCATAAACTATTTCCTCTCCTCTGGTTATTCTCTTCGTCATTTCAACACTCCCCCTCAAGCTTGACCATAGGAGATCCTTTGGCAAGCTTGGAACTGAGAGTACTTTCCTCATTAAAAACCTAAGTGTGGAAAACCTCATAGGATAAAACCATACTTAGGAAAAAAGAGTGCAACTACCCTCAGCCTAGGGATTGGCCAGTGGGTTTATGAGTCTTAGATCAATTTTAGGACTCATAAACCCTGGATCATGGCCTTACTTCAATGGCAAGCACACACCACTGCGTTCTTTGCTTCACACTCAAACTGCTTGGAACTCTCCATGTGGCTGGTTCTTTGTCTCCCCCTTTCTTCAGACAACCTGCCATCATCAAAGGGTTTGATCCACGACCAGAGTCTTCTCATGAGCTCCAAGTACCTGATTCAAACAATGCACACATACTTGCATCAATTCTCAAGGGGCAAACCTATTCAAACAAGAGTAAGTATAGTTTTAGGTACTTCCCTTGCAAAAGAAGATGGACACTGGCTTCTCATATTAACACCCCTCCTCAAGCTTAACCTGATAATGAGAGTATGTGGTCAAGCTTGGAAGATGAGAGCCAATGATGATCACCAATGCCTTGAGACCACAGCCCTCTTGGCTGGAATTGTGGCCTTTTCTCTTGAGTGTACTTCCTGTCCACCCTCTTGGCAGCAGGTAAGTCACTTCTGAGAAATCTCTCCACTGCTCCATTCATCCTCTCAACCATCTTGGGAGTTAATGGACACAATCAGTGTCCAAAGTGTTGATGGGCAGTGGGCAATCTCCATGGTCAGGAATATACATCAAGTGGAGGCTCTGATCAACATGGGCAGCCTGTCAAACAAATAACTAGACACATGCATCAGTAGACAAACAAGAGACCATAACATGGGTTTTTACCAAGTCTGATCTTTAAAAAACAAATAAAACAAGTACAGCAAGCAATGGACAAATATCTTCATGATTCTATCCCAACAACACTCTCTGAATCCTAATCATCAAGACTAAGCATTCAGGCAACAAGACAATTCTTTCAAGACAGTTTAACACCCTTAGGCAGATTCTAAACAAGTTTGTGAGAAAAGAGATTTAAGTAACCAGAGAGTATAAGTAACCATGGAATAAGTAGAGAGTAGAGAATGATGTAACCAGAGTATTAGTAGCCAGAGAATGAGAGAATGATGGAGAATAAGTAACCTGGAGAAACAGAGAATAGAGAATAGAAAACAGAAAATAGACATTTGTTAAAGAGTTCTAATGGACAGAGTTTTGCTCTGTTTTCTTGAGTTTTGCGGAAGCATTAACAGCCAGGAGCATCTAATACTCATCAAGAGTTGGTGCTTTAGTAGCTGAAACACAATGGACCATTGGACAATTAATTTATCCACTGATTATAGACATGTGCCACTGGAATAACTCATGAACTGATGTTTTCCAGGGCTTGCAATAAGAGAACTATCAGAATAACACATGAACAAGTGTTTTCTGTGGCTTAGACAACAATGAAACCAATGGATCAAAACAGTTTGTCCACTGGTCAAAGAGATGCTCCATTAAGAGATAGCTATTATCCAATGGATAAAGCATAATGGTGAAGCATTTTCGAAATCTCTCTCTCCCTCAAGCTTGATTTAAGATACTAACAAGTACTGACCAAGTTAAACCTATATCAGAGTGGGAGAGAAAGGATTTATTCAAAAAACGAGAGAGAAAAGAGGTGAGTTTGATCCCAAAGAAGAGCAACAGGCTCTGATAGCATGCTCTGAGAAAGAAATGGAGAATGTTTTGGTGAAGAGAATCAGCTTCTGGTTTAGTTTGGACCAGAAAGACTGAGAATCAAAGAGAGAGTGTTTATGAGAGTTTAAGTGAGAATGATGGGATTATGGAGTGTGTTTGTGATCTTCTGGTTTAGTATGGACCAGAAACAATGAATGATGGACGAAATTATGAGTGAGAGTATTTGAGAGATTGTGAACCAGAGAATATGTGAAGGAGGAGGCTCAACTCTCCTTAGACATTTCGTGGCTTACATGTGGGGGCTTTATAGACAAGTTACAAGACACTCACATGACATACAAACACATTAAACTACTAATAAAACATGAAAAACTTAAATAACTAATTATGTAGAGAAAGAGAGATCAGAACAGGTTCAGAACTGGCTGGGGCAGAGTGGAGTGGAGCATGCTGTGGCATGGACAGTCTGGCACGTCCAGAGGAAGAGAAAGTGACTGGAGGAAGATGGCACATTCAGCTTGGTGTGATAGTGACAGGTCGAGCTGCTTCTCCAAAGCACCCATGTGACTTCTACTTGTCCAAATCAAACCAGAACTGAGTAATTCCATTCAAACTTGATTCCCTTTACTTCTGGAGGCTCCCAACGTCCATATTAAGTCTCCCCAACTCCTTTCTTGCCCTGCAAGGTAAGTTAGGGTAAGCTGAGTTGCTTGTGGAGCAAGACTGTACGGACAGATTCAAATCTGCTTGTTCCAGATGCTTGATTTGCTTGCTCCTGATTTGCTTGGTCTTTCATCAACTCCAGCTTTGTTTATTCTTCATTCCAACACTCCCCCTCAAGCTTGACCATAGGAGATCCTTGGGCCAGCTTGGAACTGAGATTACTTGCCTCATTAAAAACCTAATTATAGGGAAAAAGAGTACAAGCAATCCAGTCTTCTTTTGGACATCTTTATTGGCAAGTAAGACACGCCCTTTCCTTGCTTAACAGTTTAAATGGTTCCTCTTGAACCTTCTTATTTCACAGCTTGTCTCCCCCTTGCTTCTGGCTTCTTGCCTTCTTCTTGGGTTGAGATCAAGCCAACGTGTATTTGGGATGATAATGAGGAGTGTCTTCCCTCTTGGCTTGCACTTGAATCCTTCATTTCATCCTTCTTCATAATGGCCTTGCAAAGTCACTTGTAGAACAGACTTGGTAGGGGGACTTTGCAAAGAGTTAGCTGCCATGTTTTCAGTGTACTGCCTTCTCTTTGCTCAGCCAAGTATATCCCTGGTCAACTCCACTTTTTCCTTTGCTTCAGCTTCAACAATGGGTCATTGGCTTCTCATTAAAACCCCTCCTCAAGCTTGACCTGAGAATGAGAGTATATGGTCAAGCTTGAAGCTGAGAGCCAATGACAGCCAACACCTTGAGAGCACGGCCCTCTTGGCTTAGTGATGGTCTTTCTCTCTTGTGGACACCTCTTGTTTCACCCTCTTGGCTTCAGGTAAGACCTCTTTAGCAATCTCTCCACAGCACCAATCATCCTCTCTACCATCTTGGGAGTTAATGGACACAATCAGTGTCCAAAGTGTTGTTGGGCAGTGGGCAATCTCTCCATGGTCAGGAATGTACTTATGTAGACTCTGAACACATGGGCTTCTTTCTCTTTATTTTAAGGAGGCACAGCTTATCAAGAACCTAAGCTGGTTTCTTGAACCTCCAGCCCATGGGGGCTTAGTGAAACTGAAATGGTTTGAGGTGTAAATTCTATATCCAACACCTCTTCTTAATGATTCCTTCCTTCTTAGGAGGGACACACTTCAAACCCCTCCTATCCTCTTGATGGTCGTGGGTCTTGGGGATCAAAGAATAAGCTTCAGCTTTATTGGCCTGAGAATAATTTGAACATCCTAGCTTTGATGCTTCTTTAGTGACTTTGCTCCAACAATAATTTTCTCCATGGGTTTTCTTCAGCATTTTGGACAAAAGGAGGTTGGTTGGTTTCTTCTTTGGAACCCTTGAAGTCTCTGGAGTCGACAAAAGAGTGTTGCTACTGGTTTTGCAAGAACTGGATCAGAAACTGATCTTGGATGAAGCTTGCTTGACTTTTATGGAGCTTCCTTGAGTTTCACAGACTGATATACTCCCTTATCTTTAGTTCTGGTGATGTTCTTCCCTCTTAGAAGACCTTTGGACCAGTGGATAAAGAGATGTATCAAAGGAATTTTTTAAAGAGAAATTTTGACAGAGATTTTGCGGAAGTGAGAATAGGTTTTCAGGAGCTTTGATGCTCTGATACCATGTTGGAATTCATGAGTGTTTGTCTCATGTCAAGAGATTATTCAGTTAACTTGTAACTGAATCCTCTTCAACCATACAACAGGAACTCACCATTCAAAGGAAGGGACTACCAACTGGTGGTTGAATCCTCTTAAAATGCCTACACTATAACCAAGATCCTAGACAGCAAACTGGTTATGTGTGGCAAAGAATCTCTACTTTGAATCTAATCCTTTAGAAGTGACACAACACTTTCAGTTTGTTCACTTAAGGAGAATGAGAATTAGAATCAGTAATCTAGAGCTTAAGAAGAGATAAAGAAGATTTTAGAGTGAGTTTTACAAGTATTAGGCTGCCTTAAGAGAGAAAGAGGTAAGGCAGCCTCTAAACCATAATGATTAACTCCTCACATTTTGAATATTGTTTAGACACAAGAAAAGGAGAGAGAGCACACGAAATTAGACTGAGAGAAACTTGTATATTGATTCTGGTAAGTGTTACAAGAGTGGGTGAAGGTCTTTAAATAGACAATCACTTACAATAAACAATTACTAAATGAGAGAATAACTAAACAACTATTATAATTGAGAAATGGAAGAGGCCAGGAGGATATGAACAAGGGGAGGCACGACCAGATGAGGAGAAAGGGACAGGAGAGTGGTTTGCACAGCCTGCTTGAGTGAAAGTGACAGGTCCAGCTGCTTCTTTAAAGCAACCCATGTGACTTTTTCTAGTCTAATTCAAACCAGCCTCTCTTATTTAAATTCAAACAGGTTTCCTTGACTTCTCAGAGGTTCCCAACGTCCATATTCAGTCTCCCAAACTCCTTTCTTGCCTTGCAAGGTAAGTTAGGTCAAGATGGTAGCTTGTAGAGCAAGTCTGTATGGATAGAACCAAATTGGCTTCTCTAGATAAACTCTCCTTTAATCATAAACTATTTCCTTTCCTCTGGTTATTCTCTTCTTCATTTCAACAAACATGAAGGAATTGCGAGATGAACTTATGCAAGAGATCAGGCAAACTACTGGTCAAGGCACTAGCAATGAGCCTAGAAGAGAAAGAACAAACCTCACACGCCAAGAACATGCTGGTTCCCAAGAGATTGACAACTACTATGAACACTATCATAGTTCTAATTCTAGAGAAAGTAGGAGAAGGCAGAGGCGTTATCATGATGGTAGGAGACACCATAGGGATGAGTTTGCTGGACTAAAACTGAAGATACCCTCTTCCCATGGCAAGGCTGATCCGGATGCTTATTTGGAATGGGAGAAGAAGATAGACTTGGTCTTTGATTGTCCGCAGTACACTCAAGCTCAAAAGATACAAATAGCAGCCACTGAGTTCTATGATTATGCTTTGAGCTGGTGGGATCAGTTGGTAACCACTAGGAGACGAAACCAGGAGAATCCAGTTGAATCATGGCATGAGATGAAATCAATCATGCGCAAACGGTTTGTCCCAAGTCATTATCACCGTGATCTACATCAGAAACTAAGGAAGCTCACTCAAGGATCAAGGACGGTAGAAGAGTACTTTCAAGAGATGGAGCTACTGATGCTGAGAGCAAACATTTCTGAAGATAGAGAAGCCACTATGTCTCGGTTTCTAGGAGGACTCAACTGAGAGATCCAAGATAATGTTGAAATGCAACACTATGTTAAGCTAGAAGAGATGTTGCACAAAGCTATACTTGTGGAACAACAACTTAAGAGGAAGGGACACTCTCGTTCCAACTATGGAGCCTCAAGGTATCTAACACCTAAAGAGGAGAAACCAGCCTACACTAAGGAAAATAAGCCATATCCTAAAGAAGAAACAAAGCCGAATGCCATCTTTGGGAAAGATAAAGGAAAGGCCGAAGCTACCAGTTCAAGAGCTAGGGATGTCAAGTGCTTCAAGTGCCAAGGAAGAGGGCACTATGCCAATGAGTGCACCAACAAACGCATCATGATCTTATTGGAGAATGGAGAGTATGAGTCTGAGGACTACAGATCCGAGTATGATCATGAGGAGTCTGAGGAAGAATATGAAGAAGAACCAGTAAGAGGAAGATTGTTGGTGGCTAGAAGACTCTTGAACCTACAAACCAAGACTGAGGAACTTGAGCAACGTGAAAACCTTTTCTATACGAGGTGTTTGTTGCAGGGAAAGGTTTGTAGTCTCATTGTGGATGGTGGAAGCTGTGTTAATGTTGCTAGTGAAACAAATGTAAAGAAGTTGGGACTGAAAGTTCAACGGCATCCAAAACCATACCGGCTACAGTGGCTCAATGAGGAAAGTGAGATGAAGGTGTCCAGTCAAGTGATGGTTCCTCTAGCCATTTGAAGATATGAGGATGAAGTCCTGTGTGATGTGTTACCAATGGAAGCAAGTTACATCCTCCTTGGAAGGCCTTGGCAATCAGATAGGCGTGTGGTACATGATGGCTATACCAACAAGCATTCCTTTGAGTTCAAAGGAAGGAAAACTACCTTGATACCTCTAACTCCTAAGGAGGTTCAACAAGATCAACTTCATCTCCAAAAGAAGAAAGAAATCGACCTCAAACCAGATCAAAGCAAGCAACATAACTTCTATGCCAAACAAAGAGAAATCAAAAGAACTCTATACTCCCAAACTCCTGTTCTATTGCTTGTCTTTAAAGAATCTCTAATAACCATCACTGATCTCCCACCGGCTTACCCGAGTGAACTTGTCTCTCTTTTACAGGAATATGATGATGTCTTTCCAGAAGATAATCCCATAGGCCTTCCACCAGTGAGAGGGATTGAGCACTAAATTGATTTTGTTCCTGGATCAACACTCCCAAACCGTCCAACCTACAGAACTAATCCAGTTGAGACTAAGGAATTGCAAAGGCAAGTAGAAGAACTGATGGAGAAGGGCCACATCCGAGAAAGCTTGAGCCCATGTGCAGTTCCAGTGCTTCTTGTGCCTAAGAAAGATGGTAGCTGGCGCATGTGTGTTGATTGTAGAGCAATCAACAACATAACAGTGAAGTATCGCCACCCTATTCCTAGACTAGATGACATGTTAGATGAATTACATGGCTCATGCATTTTCTCTAAGATAGATTTGAAGAGTGGATACCATCAAATTAGAATGAAAGAGGGTGATGAATGGAAAACTGCATTCAAAACTAAACATGGTCTATATGAGTGGTTAGTCATGCCATTCGGGCTTACAAATGCACCTAGTACATTCATGAGATTGATGAACCATGTCCTTAGGTCTTCCATAGATCATTTTTTTGTGGTTTACTTTGATGATATCCTGGTCTATATCAAAAGCTTTGAGGAACATTTAGGCCATCTTAGGGCTGTCCTTGATGTTTTGAGACATGAGAAACTTTATGCTAACCTTAAGAAGTGTACCTTCTGCACGGATAACTTGGTTTTTCTATGATTTGTGGTAAGTGCAGTTGGGGTTAAAGTGGACGAGGAGAAGATTAAGGCCATCAAAGACTGGCCAAGTCCAACCACAGTAGGAGAAGTAAGGAGCTTCCATGGACTTGCTGGATTCTATAGACGCTTTGTGAAGGATTTTAGCACCATAGCAGCCCCTCTGACTGAAGTTGTCAAGAAAGATGTTGGATTCAAATGGGGAGAAGCACAAGAAACTGCCTTTCAAACACTTAAAGAGAAGCTTACTCAATCTCCTCTCCTTATACTTCCTGGTTTCTCTAAAACATTTGAAATTGAATATGATGCCTCAGGGATTGGTATTGGTGCTGTATTGAGGCAGGATAGGAAACCTATAGCATACTTTAGCGAAAAACTTGGAGGCGCAACCCTCAATTATGCTACCTATGACAAGGAGTTGTATGCATTAGTAAGAGCTTTACAAGCATGGCAACATTACCTCTGGCCCAAAGAGTTTGTGATCCACACGGATCATGAATCCCTCAAGTATCTAATAAAAGGACAAAGCAAGCTCAGCAAGAGACACGCAAGGTGGGTGGAGTTCATTGAGACTTTTCCCTATGTCATCAAGTATAAACAAGGTAAAGAAAACATAGTTGCTGATGCACTATCACGAAGGTATGTACTCTTGAACACTCTTGATGCCAAGCTCTTAGGATTTGAGCAACTCAAAGGTATGTATGCAACTGATAAAGATTTTGGGGATGCATACAAGTCATGTGAAAAATTTGCTGCTGGGCATTACTTTAGACAGGATGGGTTCTTATTCTATGACAGTCGTTTGTGTGTGCCTAACTGCTCTTTGAGAGAGTTGTGTGTCAGGGAATCTCATGGAGGAAGCCTCATGGGGCATTTTGGAATTGCCAAGACCCTTAAGGTTTTGCAGGATCATTTCTTTTGGCCACACATGAAGAGAGATGTTGAACGAATCTGTGGAAGGTGTGCAACGTGCAAACAAGCTAAATCTAAGGTTCAATCTCATGGTTTGTACACTTCATTACCTATTCCTTACCATCCATGGAATGATATCTCTATAAACTTCATTGTAGGACTGCCTAGAACTAGAACTGGAAAGGATTCTATCTTTGTTGTGGTAGATAGGTTTTCAAAAATGGCACATTTCATTGCTTGCCACAAGACTGATGATGCATTGCACGTAGCCAACTTGTTCTTTAAAGAGATAGTCCGTTTGCATGGCATGCCTAGAACTATAGTGTCAGATAGAGATGCTAAATTTCTAAGTTATTGAGTTCTTCAATCTATTCACTCCATCTCCATCCCTTGTCCTTGTTGAGTTCTTTATACGAACAAGCAGCTTGGATCCACACTCCATCATCACGTCATCCTCCATCCAGTGAGATAGCAAGTTGGTTACACGACCATTTGTTTTTTCCCATCCTCCACTGATCCGTTCTAAGAGCAATCAAGCCGGTTATCATCTCATTCCATTCAATCCGCAAGAACTCACTCCATTCTCACCTCCATCCATCAACCCAAAGCTTGATACTCATCCTCTATCCATCGAGTGTGAGAAGGGTGCTTCCCGTGCCCATATCATTTTGGTATCAGAGCCGAAAGGCTCCTATTCAGGTTAACTCTTTCCATTTCATTTAGATCGTTGCATTCTGTTGAGAAAACTATAAAAAGTTAGTGTTTTGCTTGCGTGTTTGATTTTTGCCATTGTTAGTTTATTAAGTTCTTAGTTTATTAAAGAGAAAAGAAAAGAAAGAGGATGAGTTAGATAGTCTATTTGATTCGAATACCTTGGAGAAAACTCAAAAAAAGTGTTAGAAGTTAATTGTTGCATCCGGTTATTCCTTATTCTGTCATATTGCATATCTCGAATATTTAGGTTTCCTTTTTGAGTTGCACTCGAAAATTTTCATAAAGGACCAAAGATATTCACTTAGTTACATCAGTTAATCCTTTATTTCACCTTAGTTCAATTTCGAATTTGCATATCATACTTATATAAAAAAGCATATTTCATACATATTCATATTGGGTGGTCGAACTTTCCTTAATTGGAACTCGGGACATAACTTGTGCTGCATACATCTTTGTGTATTGTTATCTCCTAAAACCGTTCCATTACACATTCATTTGCATTAGATCAATCAAATTCTTGTATATTATAACTTGTTTAACTTCCATTCCCCATATTTTCACTTGTTCTTGAAGGGTCTTGTAGGAAAAGCAATGGGAGATAGCACTTCATCCACCGATGCTGCGACCATAGCTCAACTCCTAGCTACCATGCAATCCATAAGTGAAAGGATGGCTCGGCTGGAGCAGAACCAGCAAGCTCAGGCCAATAACCCAAACAACAATCCGGCAAGAGGCCAACAAAGGTGACAAGAGCACCCACAAGAAGAAGATGAGACTGATAGTGATATGCCTAGTCTGGAAGAAGAAGAGCAACACCCTCCACCTAGGATAGATGCCAGAGATAGAGGAAGGAACCGAGGCAGAAACTATAACCAAGAAGAAGAGCATCCATGGCAGGGAGGCAAAGACTTGAAGCTCACGCCACCAACCTTTGCTGGAAAGGCTAACCCTGATGCCTACATTGATTGGGAAACAAGGATGGAATACATCTTTGACTACTATAACTACACGAAGGCAAGGAAGATCTCTCTAGCTGCTGCTCAACTCACTGACACTGCCTTGTCATGGTGAGATAGGGAGACTTCAGAAAGGAGAAGGCTTAGACGTGATCCTATTGTACTTTGGGATGACATGAGGGCCTTACTGAGGAAGAGATATGTGCAAAGTTACTACTACAGAGACTTGCAAAAGAGGTTCAGGAAGCTCACTCAAGGGAACAAGTCAGTAGAAGAATACTATGAGGAGTTTGATGCACTCAGGAACCGTTTGGAAGTACAAGACTCTGAGGAGACTTTGATGGCACAATTCCTAAATGGTTTACAAGACCGGATCACAAGAAAGGTGGAGAGGCAGAACTATGAAAACTTCCATGAATTGTTGCACTATGCTATTCAAGTCGAGCAACACATCAAGAGGAAGACCATAGCCACAAGTAGAAGCAAGAGTACTTGGGCACCACCAGTACAAAAGAACAATGACAAAGGCAAGTCCATTGAGGTGGAGAGCCGGTTCAAGAAGAATCCAGCACCAGAAGCTTCCAAGAGCAATAAGACTGATCAAGGGAAGGGTGCTGCACCTAGGAACCGTGACATTACTTGCTACAAATGTCAAGGGAAAGGACATTATGCCCGAGACTGTCCTAATCAGAGAGTAATGATCCTCAGAGAAGATGGAGGATATGAGACTCAAGAAGAGGCTGAAGAAGAAATGGCTGGTACTGATGAAGAGATCACTGACTATCCAGATGAGGGAGAGATACTTGTGACCAGGAGAGTCGTAAGTGCTATGTTTGAGCCAGAAACCAGTCAAAGGGAAAACATTTTCCACACTAGATGCACCATTGACTCTAAGGTATGCAGCCTGATCATTGATGGTGGCTCGTGTACTAATGTTGCTAGCAAGTACTTGGTTGACAAGTTAGGCCTCAAGAAGACCAAGCATCCAAAGCCATACTGGCTCAAGTGGTTAAATGATGAGACTGAGTTGAAGATTGGTGAACAAGTGGTGATTCCATTCAGCATAGGCAGATATGCTGATCAGGTGACTTGTGATGTTTTTCCTATGCAAGCTGGACATCTCCTGCTGGGGAGACCTTGGCAGTTTGACAAGGAGACAATCCACAATGGCCGCACCAACTTCTACAGCTTCACTCACAACAACCTCAAGCACAACCTTGCTCCTTTGACACCACAGCAAGTCCTAGACATGCAAAAAGAGATGGACAAAGGTAACAAGGCAAGTAAGACTAACCTTTACATCACTTCCCAACAAGTTTTAAAATCATTAGAGTGCAAAACACAGGTGCTACTAATGATCTTTAAGGAAGGTGTGTTGACAGGTTATGATGAACAAGAACTTCCCCCATCCGTAGTTCAACTCATTGAGAAGTTCCAGGATCTATTTCCAGAAGACATACCCACTGGTTTACCACCTATTAGGGGAATAGAACACCAGATTGATCTCATCCCAGGAGCTCCCTTACCAAACCGCCCAGCCTATAGGGTGAACCCGGAGGAAGCCAAGGAACTAGGGAAGCAGGTGCAAGACTTGATGGATAAGGGATACATCAGGGAGAGTCTAAGCCCTTGTGAAGTTCAAGTTTTGTTAGTACCAAAGAAAGATGGGACTTGGAGGATGTGTGTTGACTGTCGTGCCATCAAGAACATAACCATCAAGTATAGACACCCCATACCAAGGCTTGATGACATGCTGAATGAACTTAGTGGTGCCACTATCTTTTCAAAGATAGACCTGAAGAGTGGTTATCACCAGGTTAGAATGAAGGAAGGTGATGAGTGGAAGACTGCCTTTAAAACCAAAAGGGGACTCTATGAGTGGCTAGTCATGCCATTTGGTCTCACCAATGCCCCAAGCACCTTCATGCGCCTAATGAACCATGTCTTAAGGGCATACATATGTAAGTTTGTAGTTGTTTACTTTGATGATATTTTAATCTATAACACTAGCTTAGAAGATCATCTTAAACATCTTGAGATAGTTTTGGAAACACTTCGCCTAGAACATCTATATGCTAACCTTAAGAAGTGTACCTTTTGCACTGATTAACTAGTATTCCTAGGCTTTGTTATTAGTTCACCGGGATTGAAAGTAGATGAGGAGAAGATCAAAGCAGTGCAAGATTGGCCTACCCCAACCACCATCGGCCATGTGAGGAGTTTCCATGGTTTGGCCAGTTTCTATAGGAGGTTTGTCAAAGACTTCAGCACCATAGCAGCCTCACTGATATCAGTGATCAAGAAGGATGTTGCCTTCAAATGGGGAACTAAACAGGAAGAAGCTTTCCAAAAACTTAAAACTAGCTTAACTAATGCTCCTGTTTTGGTTTTGCCTAACTTTGACAAGACTTTTGAGATTGAATGTGATGCCTCAGGAACAGGTGTGGGAGCCGTGTTAACTCAAGGAGGAAAACCAGTAGCATTCTTCAATGAGAAGCTACATGGAGCAACCCTCAACTACCCCACCTATGACAAGGAACTGTATGCTTTAGTGAGGTCACTAGAGACTTGGCAACACTACCTCTTATCCAAGGAGTTTGTGATCCACACTGACCATGAGACACTCAAGTATCTGAGGGGACAAAACACTTTGAAGAAGAGACATGCTCGTTGGTTAGAGTTTGTAGAATCAATCCCCTATGATCAAGTACAAGAAGGGGAAGGAGAACATTGTAGCTGATGCCTTATCCAGGAGACATGCACTTACATCCCTGATGGAGGCTAAGGTTATGGGTTTTGAACACATCAAGGATCAGTATGGTGAGGATCCTGACTTTGGAGACATCTACAAGCAGTGTAGACAAGGAGCATTTGGGTCCTTCTTTCAGCAAGATGAGTTCCTTTTCAGGGACAAGAGGCTATGTATTCGACAAGGATCAATGCGTGATCTGATCTTGAGAGAGGCAGATGGAGGAGGCCTCATGGGACATTTTGGCCGAGATAAGACCCTCAGCATTGTAGCTGAACATTTCTTCTGACCACACTTGAGAAGAGTTGTAAAGAGGTTTTGTGCAAGGTGCATCATTTGCCTCGAAGCAAAGTCCAGGTTACATCCCCATGGATTATACATTCCTTTGCCTATCCCTGACCTACCTTGGGTAGGAATTTCCATGGATTTTGTTCTAGGATTGCCAAAGATCAGAAACAAGGATTCCATCTTTGTGATTGTAGACAGGTTCTCTAAAATGGCACACTTCATTCCTTGCAACAAAACCAATGATGCATCCCAAACTACTGACTTATTCTTCAAGGAAGTGGTGAAACTTCATGGCATCCCTAGTTAAAGTTTTCAGAGAACAAGTGTTGAGTGATGATGAACGAGAATGGAGATGAAGTGGATGAGACTTGAAGATAAAGAAACGAGATTGATGAGAGAGTGAGAGAGAGAGAGAGAGATTCGTGAGAGATTAGAGAGTTTATGAGAGTATATGAGAGATTATGAGACTAAGTAACCAGAGAATAGAGAGAATAGAGAGAATAGAGACTAAGAGATTGTGAAGGAGAGAAAATCTCAGCTTATCATTTACCATCGACATACAAGGGTTTATATAGATAAAGAGAGCAACAATAGGGTTTACAAGGTTTGAAATGAGTGAACCAGAGGCTATACACGTTCTGGAGACAGCCTGGCTGGTCAAGGGTGAACTTGGCTGAGAATCGGCCACCAAGGTGCATGTATCTGTCCAGTCAACCGTCCAGGTTCATAGTCCAAGCTTCCCTTCCTCTCCAGCCTGTAAAGGCATAAACCTTATCCACAAACGGTCACAGCAAGCAGCATCTCACAGATGCCTTCCTAGATGCCATTCTGATCCCATCTTCTTCTCCAAACCATCCGAGACCCTTTCTTCACCATTGGAGCTTCTCTGTAACTTGGGATGCAAGGTAAGTCCTAGGGTTGTACGGATTTAGAGTTTGGTCCGTACAACTTGACCCGGTTTTTGCACAAACCTAAAATATCTTCAAATGGTCGAGAAATAAGTTTCCCGGGTCGGCTCGTCCGTACAGGCCGTACAGTCCATACGACCGTACGGTACGGACCACCCTATTTTTGCACCTCAACCATTTTCTCCCAAATTGCACCTCAACCATTTGCTCCCAAATTGCACCCAAGTCTTCTTCCTTCATAGTAAACCCCTCCTGAACCTTGTTCTAGCTCTGCATAAGCTTCTAGACCCTCCTTAGACCTTGATCAGTCTCTAAGTGGGTTTTGCCCAAGCTTTGCACATTAACCTTTAGTGAGATGGTTTATCACTTCAGGTTAACACTCCCCCTCAAGCTTGACTCTATAGATCCTGAGTCAAGCCTGGAACCCTGAAGTCCCTCCTCGTTAAAACCTTACCAAAGAAAACCCTCCTTAGGGATAAAACCTTAGCAAGGAAAGAGTAAGTTCTTTCAAGGCCTAGGGATTGGCCATTGAGCCTTTTTGCCTTAGAACCAGTGTGGTTGGACTCAAAGGACTCTGGATCGTGGCCTAAACTCGTGCAGCCAACAACACAAGGCTTGCACACTCATAGAACTCGGCTTGACCTCTTCATAGACCCGGTTTGGGTCTCCCCCTCTCAATTGACTTCAAGGCCACCTTAGAGAAGCTAGGAAACGACCATGATCATCTTATGTGAGGCTCAAGCACTGGTAATGGTACCTGATACATTATCCCAAAGGTGCATCAGTACTTATCAAGATTAGACAAGGGTGAAAGTTTAAACAAAACCAGAGATTCTAGCAACTTAGACAATCTTCTAAATGAAGCAAGATATCACTGATGGTTTCAACTAAGGCTCAAGTACTAGAACTTATTCCATTTAACAATCAGAACCAATCTATTCAAGCATTTTAAGAACCATAGAAATGATGAATGACTTGTAATATATTGAGTTCAAGTTACTTCCCTTTTTGTTTGGATGAGGAGTGACTGCTTTGTCACTTGAATCCCTCACACTTGGCCGGTTGCAACCTCTTCATGGCAACACCAACTTGATGGGAGGTGTGTGGAGCTTTCAGCTTCAGTTTTCAATCACCTCACCACAGAGGCCGCATTGAACTGAGCTTTCATAGGCACACAACAAAGGCTGCTCTGAACAGCCTCTTTGCATAGACACGCCACTGCCTAGACCCGGTTTGGTGATCCTTTGTTGAAGTCTTTGCACGTCTTGATACTGGACCATGGATCATGTACATTTAGACTCCCCCTCAAGCTTAACGCCGAAACTATGGGAGGAGCTAAGCTTGTGAGATTAGTGTATACAGTTCCATGGTCTTAAGGAACCATCAGTCTTTCCAAGACTTGATGTCCTAACCCTTGTGAGTTTTGGCTATCTTCCTTATACCAGGAACACATGGTGTTTGAATCACCTTAAGAGCCCTCACAAGGTAGTCTCTCATTGTATGATAACCCACTCTACACTTCTTGTAGACTTTGGGATTGACACGTCCATGTGGTATCATACAATGGCATCATCCTCTCATTGCATATTCAATCACACTACACTTCCTGTAGTTTGTGGACTGGCTCGTCCAGTGATGATATGCAATGACATTAGATCAGTATCTTGTCACCTTGGTTTGGTTTGTCACTGTACTTCTTGTATACCTAACAGCACCACAACTCAATGCAAGATTAGATCATCCCATTGGGACCAAACCAAGATCACACATCCGGTTTGATCACCAATGCCTCAACAAGCTATGATCTTGAAACAAGCTAATCACAAGAACAAGATCAAGCACATTTCAATCTCTAAAGTGCAATGTATGCTTTTAACAATACACTGACACTTTAGGCTTTAATTTCATGCAGCAATAGATGCAACAACTTAAGCAATACTATATGAATGCAATAGGTTCAATCCGAGAGCTACAAGAGACTATGCACACCAGTTCCAATCAAAAACAATGATGCAAGCAACCTAGACAGCTTCTAAATGATGCAAGCAAACACTGATGGATTAAACAATGGCAATAGAACCCGTATGCAACTGGATTGAACTTAGACATAATGAGATATGCTTATGCAAAACAGATTATCAAAACCATCAAACAAGAGCTTAGACAACTTCTAAATGCTTCAAGACAACCATGATGGATAAGATAATACAAAAGTGACCAGGAACATACTACAATGCAATAAACAAGCCAGGAGATCCTGGGACACAAACACCACTCAATGCACACCTAAACAAAGACACAAGCTCTTATTAAGGGTTTAGGAGGTTTGCTTACAACCCAAGGAATGTGAGCTTATTCCTTGAACCTCCATGGACACGGCTCATCTGAACTTGGCAGGTTTGAGATGTGGGTTAAGCACCCAACACCTCTCCTTGGTGTGTCCATCCCTCTTGCAATGCTCGCACTTGAGACCCCTTCTGTCCTTCCTCTTGTAAGCCGCCTTGTTAGACTGAGGATCTGCTTCAGCTTGTGAAGCAAGGAGAGGACTCTCCTTTGCTCCATTTGGCATCTTCTAGATGCCTTAGGAAGCAACCAGGAAGGTGCCTTTCCCAGCTCACACTCGCAGCCATTCCTGTCCACTCATTTAGTCCACAAGACAGGACAAGACATGATGTGTCTTGACCAAGGCGAGCTGCAATAAGGGCCAAGTATTACAAATACTGAATGGAGACTGCTTTTAGTCCAGATACACTTCTCCTCTCCTCCAATCATCCTTTACTACACGGATTGCCTTCTATTCAGAGATCATCCTAGCCGTTCATCCTTCTTCAAGTGTTTCTATCCATAGTATCTAGGTTTGTTAATCTGCTACTTGTATTGCCTATATAAAGCCATAAGTGGCAATTGTAAACCTTAAGGGAGTAAGGGGCATTTCCCCTCTCCACTTCATATCAAGCTTAGTGTTCTTATTCCAGACTCTCTCCAATCTCTCTCTTAATCTCCTAATCTCTGTTTCTGGTTCAAGTAAACACTAAGTGAACCAGATCCACTCTCTACACCATTTCGTGTTCTCTCTTACCCCAAAGGGGATTGTTCATCTTGTTCATCACACACACGAGTCCATACTCTGAAAATCTTACAAATTACGTGTCAAAGGTGTCCATAAACAGAAAAGGCATTAAGAAGAGATCATACTGCCCATGCGCTTCAAAACTCAATGAAGCTCACCGACAGTCTTGTTCCCTTACCCAGACAAGCTTGAGGAGGGGAATCAGTGAGCTACCAGAAGATCAAATGAAGCTTTGGTGTTTCCTCTTCCTCATAACAAGGCAAAGAAACTGTTAAGTTGAGGAAAAGGGAAGGGTTTGAGTCGACCTTGTCCGTACAAGGCCGTACAGGCTGTACAGGCCGTACATGGTTGACCTAAAAGGACTTTAGACCATGTTTTGGTAATGTGCAAAAATGGGGTTGTCCGTAAAACAAAAGTTACTGAGGTGAAAAAAAGGTGAAAATGAGAGTACTTACCATGAGAAGAACGAGTGAGTTACTTGGAGTGGAAGAGAAGGTTTTGTTCAAGTAAACCTTGAAGCTTTAGGCGCCAAGGTTACCGTTTGTGGATAAGGCTCGGTCAAGCTTACCAGCCAGTGCAAGCTGTAAACTGATGAGCATCTAGTCAAGATGCCATTAGAATCTAGCCACCAGAGCCACTCGTTTGAACCATGGGACGCGCCTATTCTCCTGTCCACATACTTTCCCTCTCTTTGCTTTACGAAATCCTTGTAATACTCCCTATATATTCCGGACTCTCTTTACGAATAAAGCATACAGTTCTCTCTAAACTTTCGAGTCTCATAATGTTCTTCATAGTCTCTCATAATCTTTCTTAGTTCTTAGTCTAAATCGAGTCTTCTCTTCATAAAATCTGTTTCTATTCTAGTTCTGGTTACTTATTCATCTAAGATCTCAAAAGAACTTATGGTATCAGAGCCAGGTTCATCACTATCTGAGTTTGTCTTCATCAAGTTGAAGAAGATCATGGTTGGAGCTTTTTGAAGATCCAAGGCTGTTCTTTGTAGATCCGGGTTGAAGACTGAAGTTTGAAGCTTGCGTGGTGTAAAAGCTTAAGTCTTTCTCGTTCTTACCTTCAAAGACTCAACCTTTCTTCTTGGTTCTGGGTTCATCCGTGGTCTAAGGTAAAGGTCTACTCGTTTCCAAGCTTTTGAAGTCAAGCTGGTTGTAGATGGATAGTGTTAGCATGAAGGTTCCGGTTACTCTCAAGGGGAGTAACTATCTGCTGTGGTCTCGTTTGGTGAAGACTGCGATGAGAAGTAAGGGCTTATGGGGTCATATCACATCCGGTGAAGCTCCTAAGCTCATTACTCAAGAAGGTGAAGCTGCAAGTGCCACAAGTGAGGTGGAGAAATGGCAGCAAGAAGACTTGATGGTGATGACACTACTTCAAGGATCCCTTGAGACTCCTATCATGGAAGCTTATAGCTACTGTGAAACTGCAAAGGATCTATGGGATACCTTGAAGAAAGTGTATGGAAACATCTCAAACCTGAGCAGGGTGTTTAAGGTGAAGAGAGCAATCAACGGATTGCTACAAGAAGATATGGAGTTCACTAAGCATCTTGGGAGGTTCCGAGCACTCTGTTCTGAGCTAGAGATGCTGAGACCAAGCACAGTTGATGCTGATGAGCTGAATGAAAGACGTTAGCAAGATAAGGTCTTTGGACTCCTGCTCACCCTAAACCCAGCCAACAACAGCCTCATCAAGCATACCTTGAGAGCTGAGAAGCTTCCATCTCTAGAAGATGTGTGTGCTCAGATACAAAAGGAGCAAGGGTCTATTGGGCTGTTTGGAGGTAAGGGGGAACTTACCTTGGCTAACGAAGCTGCGCAAACTGATCAGGTTGAAACACCAATGGCAAACAAGGCAGCTTTCAACAAGTATGAGGACCGGAGGTTCAATGGTAACTGTGATCACTGCAAGAAGCACGACCACAAGAAGAGTCAGTGATGGATCCTTCACCCACATCTCAAGCCGGCCAAGTTCATGAAGGAGAGGGAAGCTAGAGCTCACATCTCGGAGGGGTCAACTGGTGCCGGCTCAAGCAAGACAACTGCTGGTGATAAGAGGGAGGCAAGTGAAGGAAAGTCCCTGGTTGCATACACGGGAGGTACTAGCAGGAACAATGATGTAGACTACATAAGGAGGTCTGACATTGAAGCTCTCATCAAAATGCTTAAGAAGAATGGTTACACCTTTGGTAACCTTAATGGGTATTCTCTTGGTGCTTCAATGATTGCTAGTAAGCTAGGAAATGTGAATGATCTTAGGACTGATAGAACTGGTAGGACAATAGAAGATAAAATTAACCGCCAAAGTCTTGCTTGTTCTAGTCCTAAAGGTACTTGTCACATTGCTAATAGCTTATCATCTAAACCATCACATGATAAGTGACACCAATCTGATCAAAGACATTGAACCAGCTAATGGTCATGTCATGATTGCTAATGGTGATAAGATTCCTATTAGAGGAGTGGGAAATCTTAAATATTTAGTAAGAACTCAAGAGCTTTTTATATGCCTGAATTCACTTCAAACTTGTTATCGATTAAGAAATGCACTAATGATTTGAATTGTAAGGTTATATTCAGTCCTAACAAGGTTGAGTTTCAGTATATTGAGAGCCAAAGGATGATTGGAAAAGGAGTTACCAAGGGCGAGTTATATATGCTTGAAGAGCTTGATCCTGTTTCTAATTTTAGTTGTTCCTTTACTACTGTTTCTTTTTCTTTAAATACGAATGCTTTGTGGCATGCTAGACTAGGACATCCTCATGTTAGAGCTTTGAAATTGATTTTACCAGGTGTTGTTTTCGAAAATAATGAGTGTGAAGCTTGCATTTTAGGCAAGCATTGTAAGAATGTCTTTCCAAGATCATCTACTGTTTATAAGAAGTGCTTTGATTTAATTCATTCTGATGTTTGGATTGCTCCTTGAATATCTAGGGATAATCATAAGTACTTTGTAACATTCATTGATGAAAAATCTAAATACACCTGGTTAACACTTATTCCATCAAAAGATAGGGTCCTTGATGCATTTAAGAACTTTCAATCTTATGTGACTAACCATTATCATGCTAAGTTCAAAATTTTTAGATCAGATAATGGAGGAGAGTTCACAAGTCATGCCTTCAAGGATCACTTAGCTCGACATGGGATTCTTCATCAGACTAGTTGCCCATACACTCCTCAGCAGAATGGAGTTGCTGAGAGAAAGAACCGCCATCTCATGGAAGTAGCAAGGTCCTTAATGTTTCAAGAAAATGTTCCCGAGAGGTTTTGGAGTGATGCTGTGACTACAGCTTGCTATCTAATCAACCGCACACCCAAAAGGTATTACAAGACCAAGCTCCCTTTGAAGTCTTAAGAAAGTACAAGCCATCAGTGGACTACCTGCGGGTCTTTGGGTGCTTGTGTTATGTGCTGATTCCAGGATAGCTGAGAAACAAGTTGGAAGCCAAGAGTACAAAAGCAATGTTCATAGGCTACTCCACAACTCAAAAGGGATATAAATGTTATGATCCGGTGGTAAGAAGAGTTCTGGTGTCGGGGGATGTCAAGTTCATAGAAGAAAGGGGGTATTATGAGGAAAAGAATCAAGAAGAGTTGAAGGACCTTACCTCGGATAAGGCAGAAACTCTAAAGATCATCTTGGAAGGTCTTGGCATTGGAGTGACCAAGAACCCGAATGGAAGTGGTCCAGCAGGGACGAATAAAGCAAACCAGTCTCCCCACCTTGGTCATGAGGGGGGAAACACTGAAGATCAAGAAGGTGAAAACTCTTATAGTAGTGAAGAGTTTGATTCAGGACAAGAAGAGTTTGACTCTCCAGAGGAAGATAGAAGTTTCGGATCTCATGATTATGGTGGAGATACTCAAGAAGGTCAGAGAAGTACTGAACATCAAGGGGAGGAAGAACCGGAGGAAGAGGAAGTAGAACAGCAGCAACAGTTGAGGAGAAGTTCTAGGATAAGAAGACCACAATTTTATTAGGTTAACACTAGGGTATACTACAATGCCCAAGCGGTTGCTCATCCACCTCAAGTGGTCTGTTCCTTTACGGAGTATCCAAAAGAGCATTGTTCCTTTTTGGTCAGTCTGGACGAGAGCTATATACCAAGGTTTTATGAGGAAGCTGTTAAAGACAAGGAGCAGAAAGAGTCAGTTGGTGCTAAAGCAAGTGCGATGATTAAGAATGAAACATGGTAGGAAAGTGAGTTGCCAAAAGGGAAGAAGGCTGTGACCAGTAGATGGATCTTTACCATCAAATACTTGGCGAATTGAAAGATTGATAGGAAGAAAACCAGGTTGGTTGCAAGAGGCTTTACTCAAACCTATGGAGAAGATTATGTGGATACCTTTGCACCAGTTGCAAAGCTTCACACCATTAGAATCATACTGTCTCTTGCGGTTAACCTTGAGTGGGGTCTCTGGCAAATGGATGTGAAGAATGCCTTTCTTCAAGGAGAACTTGAAGATGAGGTTTACATGCATCCTCCACCAGGCCTGGAACACTTAGTAAAGAAGGGAAATGTTCTTCGGCTCAAGAAGGCAATATATGATCTCAAACAATCTCCTAGAGCCTGGTACAACAAGTTGAGCACAACTCTCAATGGCAAAGGGTTCAAGAAATCTGAACTGGACCATACCTTGTTCACTCTCTCGACCACATCAGGTATACTTGTCCTTCTTGTGTATGTTGATGATATCATCATCACAGGAAGTGACAAGGCAGGTATTCAATCGACTAAAGACTTCCTTAAATCTGTGTTTGAAATTAAAGACTTGGGAGAGATGAAATACTTCCTTGGTATTGAGATATGTAGATCCAAGGAAGGTTTGTTTCTGTCCCAGAGAAAGTATACACTTGATCTCTTGAAAGATGCAGAGAAACATGTAGGAAAAACAGCCAAGATGGCACTAGAGGATGGGTACAAGGTTCCTCATGAGAGGGAGATTGAAGATAGCCGGCCATTCCATGATCCTAAGCTTTATTGAAAGCTTGTTGGTAAGTTAATCTACCTTACAATTACCCGACCTGATATCTGTTTTGCTGTGAACCAGGTGAGTCAACACATGCAAATCCCAAAGGAACATCACTGGCACATGGTTGAAAGGATCCTTATGTATCTCAACCGATCACCAAATCTTGGAGTATGGATGGGGTGCAACAGAAGAACCAAAGTGGTGGGCTATTGTGATGCGGTTGGGCAGGAGATAGGATGGACAGGAAGTCGACCACTGGATATTGCACTTTCATAGGTGGGAACCTAGTTACCTGGAAGAGCAAGTAGCAGAAGGTGGTCTCTTGTTCCAGTGCTGAGGCTGTGTATAGGGCAATGCTAAAGCTCACAAATGAGCTGGTGTGGATCAAAGGCATTCTGAAGCATGTGGAGGTTGATCAGTGACACGACCCTAGGATTCTTCTTTGGTTGCTGGGAGGATAGATCCTTGCAAGAACGAATGAGGGACTCAAGTTCTTCATGGTTTGTGGATTGAATGGTGACACAAGAGGGATGAGAGAACTCTTGATACTCCTAGATGATTAGCTCGAATATGACACACCAAGGTAAACACCCTTAAGGCTCTGGATACTACATACCAGAAAGACACTCGACAAACTTCTAGAGAGAGAGAGAGCCATCAAGAGAGAACAAAAGACTTGATAATAGATTGCTTCTGTTACAATAGGGTTTGTCGAAACCCTTAAATAAAAGAAACCAAAGAACAAGCTCTTAGGGTTTCGGAAATATAACATAAAACTATAGTCTAAAAAATAGCATAAGATAAAAATGGATAGTCTTCTAGTAGTCTTGGGCCGAGATAGGGCCTAGGTGATTTGTAAGACAAGTTGTGGCCTCGTTACAAACTTTCTCTGGAAAACCTTGTGGGACAAAACCAAAAGCAAGGAAAAGAGCACACACCAAATGTCTTGCCTAAACACTATCTCAGCTTGATGTAGAGATAAATTGAATGGTGATCAAGATACCTCGGACTATCAAACTTTGTCCAAGACTTTCTTCTTGTTGTGGATGTGAAGTGAGTAATCCTACAACAGTCTCCTTGAGTTTCTTGGCTCTGGAACGAGTCATGGGACCTTCTAGAATGGTCAAAGCATCATCACCAGGCTGCTGGTGCATTGTGGGATTATGTGGCTTGTCTAAGATCTCTTTGCCCTCTTTGATAAGCTGGTCCATGATCACATCATCCCCTCCCTCTTCAAAAAGATTTGTCCTCAAATCTGTTTTACCTGCAATAGTGGGGGACCAAGTCAGTAACATCAAAGTTTAAAATCAGATTACACTTACCTTGCAAGCCTCTTTGATAGGCATTGTTGCTGACTGGTTTGGATATGTAGAAGGCATTGATCCATTTAGTTCCTGATTCATTACTCAAACCTGATACATGGAAACAAAGCAAGTTAGCACATGAAATTTTGTCAAAGAGTAATAATCTTATCCCAAATTTGTTTTTGTTCGGTTTTGGCTTGTGTGCTGCATCTGGTGGTGCTTCTTTGATGAGGATGAATCCAGTGACGTCTTGGTGCATATCCTGATCCAAATCAGGTGGCTTGAACCGCTTGTCTTCCACAGGCTTGTTCTTTCTCCTTGTATGCTTCCAAGCTTCATCGTAATCTGCACGTGGCTCTTTTGACAAAAACAAGTGCATCATATCTGTGTAATAGATAAAAGAACTATTGAAAACATGATCACTTACCTTAGCATGCTCACCTGGTCGCCATAGATAGGATTGAGATGTTTTGAACTCATAAAAATTCAAACAAAGCACACAGAAGATCATCCGAGTTGTAGAACTCATAACTCTTTCACCTGAGATGATTTGGGCATGCTTCCAAGCCCAGATAGATCTCAAACCAGTTAAGTTTCCATAGAATTTGAGTTTGTTGAATAATTCCTTGTGGTTGTTGAGATATGCTCCTCGGACTGCTCCTATGTCAAGACTGTAAGTTTAAGAGATTTAAGAGGAAAATAAGCTGATGAACAGCAAGAACATGAAGAACACTTTCTGAGAGAGAGAGGAGGAAAGTATTTCGAGAGAGAAGAGAGAGAGAGAGTAAACAAGAAAGAGAAGGTTTATTTCTCCTTAATCAATTCATTCTGCCTACTACATTATTTTAAAGGGAACCAGAGAGAGAGAGAGGACAGTGACAGGAAGAACAAAACAAACTAGAAACAATAAACAAAGTGCTTCTGGTCAAGGTGATAGTGACCTCTCCTGAACAGTTCCCTGCTTGATACATAACATGTGACTCTTCCATTTTTAGATTCAAACTTGGTCAAATGGCTCCCCAACGGTCTCCTCTCCATCTGTGACAAAGGTAGGCGAGTGTAGAGCCTTGCCTTGTCTTCCAAGTCAAGTTAGGTCTCCTCTTGAATGCCTTGAGCCCCAAGTCTGTACGGAATGCCTTGATCCACAAGCATCCGAGTTTCTTCTCTTCTTTGTCTATTCTGATCATTGTAACTTCCTCTCTTCTGGTTCTTCCTCTCAATACTCCCCCTCAAGCTTGACCATAGGGACTGGTCAAGCTTGGAAGCATGAAGAATCTCCCTCATTAAAACCTTAATGTGTAAAACCCAGTGGGAGAAAAACACATCAAGGAAAAAGAGTAGAGGTCTCCATGCAAGGAGAGTTAGTGAGAGGTGAGGTCTACGAGTCCCAATTTTGAATGGATGAACTCACAGACCTTAGTGCTAGCTGCCTTGGTGAAGATGTCTGCCAACTGATCTTCACTTCTCGTGTAACATGGCAAGATGACTTGTTGTTCCACAGCTTGCCTGACCATATGGCAATCTACCTCAATGTGTTTAGTCCTCTCATGGAACACACTGTTGGATGCTATGTGAATTGCTGCCTGGTTATCACAATGCATAGTAATGGGGTTTGTAGTCTCTATGCCCAAGTCCCTTAGGAGATTTCTGATCCAGATCAGCTCGCTGGTGAGCTTCCTCATTGCCCTATATTCAGCTTCAGCACTGGAACATGACACAATCTTCTGCTTCTTGCTCTTCCAAGTTACTAAGTTACCTCCAATGAAGGTGCAATATCCAGTTGTTGATTTCCTATCAGTTCTGTCTCCTGCCCAATCAGCATCACAGTAGCCTACAATCTCAGTGCTTCCATTACAAGACATCCAAACTCCTTGACCAGGCGCCTCCCTCAGGTATCTCATGATCCTTTCCACCATATTCCAATGATGGACCTTAGGCGCCTGCATATGTTGGCTAACCTGGTTCACAGCAAAGCATATATCTGGCCTAGTAATGGTTAAGTAGATGAGCTTCCCAACCATCCTTCTATACTGCTTCACATCACCATACTGCTTGTCTTCAAACTCCCCCTCTCTAAGTACTTTGTAGCCCTCTTCCAATGGTGTTTTGGCTTGTCTTCCTCCAAGGTTTCCTGCCTCAGTTAAAAGATCAAGTGTGTACTTCCTTTGAGACAAGAAGAGCCCCTCTTTAGAGCGGCATACTTCAATCCCAAGGAAGTACTTGAGTTCACCTAAATCTTTAATATCAAATACAGACTTAAGGAATACCTTGGTTTCTTTGATACCTTCTTGGTCACTTCCGGTGATGATTATATCATCTACATAGACCAAGATGACCACAATTCCTTTTGGGCTGGGGAGTGTGAACAAGGTGTGATCAGCCTCTGATTTCCTGAAGCCTCTTCCATTCAAGGTGGTGCTTAGCTTGTGGTACCACGCCCTTGGAGATTGCTTCAGTCCATAGATTGCCTTCTTGAGTCTGAGGACATTTCCAGGTTTAACCAGCTTCTCAAGACCAGGAGGTGGGTGCATGTAAACCTCATCTTCTAACTCTCCTTGTACGAAAGCATTTTTGACATCCATCTGCCACAACTCCCATTCCAGGTTGGTTGCAATAGAGAGGATAATCCGGATTGTATGAAGTTTGGCTACTGGTGCAAATGTGTCCACATAATCTTCTCCATAGGTCTGGGTGAATCCTCTTGCAACTAGTCTCGACTTCTTTCTCTCTTCCTTGCCATTTGGTAGATACTTGATGGTGAACACCCATTTGCTTGAAACTGCCTTCTTTCCTTTTGGGAGTTCACTTTCATACCAGGTATCATTGATGATCATGGCATTTGCTTCATCATCAACAGAGTCCCTCCATTCCTTGTTCTCCATGGCTTCCTCATATGACCTTGGTTCAGATCCCTGGTCTAATCCAGTAATAAAGGCTTGATGCTCAAGTGGGAATCTTGCAAGAGAACACACTGCTGATGTTGGATGGGCTACTGCTTGACTGTTGTAGTAGACCATTGTGTTCTTCCAGTTTGAAGGAGGGTTCCTTGTCCTTGTACTCCTCCTGAGTGGTTGAGCCTGAACTTCTTGATGCTCTACTTCATCTTGAACTTGAGCAGTCTCTTGTTCATGTAGTACACTCTCCTGATCATGAGTTTGTGAACCTTGTGGTTGTTCTGGTTCATGATCATTGTCCCCCTCAGGATCAGGATGAGTGGCTTCTTCACCTTCTGGTGCAGTATCAGCTGAAGGAGGAGCTGAGTTAGTCGCCACTTGTGGGTTTGAAAAACTGATTCCCAGATTCTCCATCAGTATCCTTAGGTTGTTTGCCCTATCTGAGGGAGCTTGAGACAGATCCTTCAAGCTCTCCCAGCTTTTTTCATCATAGAAACCTCTTGATTTTAAGAACTTTACATCTCTAGAGACCATAACCTTCCTTGTTTCTGGAACATAACATTTGTAGCCTTTCTGGTTTGGTGAATACCCAATGAATATAGCTTTGACACTTTTAGCTTCAAGCTTGTTTCTTAGTTCACCTGGTATCAAGACAAAGCACACACACCCAAGCACACGCAAATGGTCAATAGATGGATAAGTCTTGTTTAGTACCTCATAAGGAGAGACATCTTGGAGGATCTTAGTAGGAATTCTGTTGATTAGGTAGCAAGCAGTGATCACAGCATCCCCCCAAAACCTTTTGGGAACATTGGTGTGAAACATCATGCTTCTGGCCACCTCCATTAGATGTTGATTCTTCCTCTCAGCTACACCATTTTGCTGTGGGGTATAAGGGCAGCTAGTCTAGTGAATGATCCCATGTTTGTTGAGGTGTGCTTTGAAAACATTGCTAGTGTACTCCCCTCCATTATCTGATCTAAGAATTTTGATCTTAACATTGAAATGGTTAGTTATGTAGTTTTGAAAGTTTATAAAAGCTTCTAACACCCTATCTTTTGATTGAAGCAAGGTTAACCAAGTATATTTCGATTTCTCATCTATAAATGTCACAAAATACTTATGGTTTTCTCTTGATAAACAGGGTGCAGTCCAAACATCAGAGTGAATGAGATCAAAGCAACTTTCATACACGGTTACTGATTTAGGGAAAACAGATTTGCAATGCTTACCAAGAATACAAGCCTCACAAAAATCATTCTTAAAGGAAATACTAGGCAACATCAAGCTCAGTGCACGTGAGTGAGGGTGTCCTAGTCTAGCATGCCACATTGCATCTTTAGGTAAAACAGGAGATGAACTAAAAGCATAAGATAAATCAGATAAGCATTTGGTGTCTTCAAGCAGATACAGGCCCTCCTTGGTCACACCTTTGCCAAGTAAACTACTTGTCTCAATATCCTGAAAGTAGACATCATTAGGACTAAAAACAGCAAGGCAAAGTGGTTGCCTTTTTAACAGATAACAAATTAGAAGTGAATGTGGGCATATAAAATGCCTTTGAATCTTTGTTAAACAGTTTCAAGTTCCCTATACCTTTAATGGGTACTTTCTCACCATTAGCTATCATCACATTACCTAAGGCAGGTTCTATGTTACTGATTAGACTAGCATCACTAATCATGTGGTGAGAAGCCCCTGAATCAATCACTAGTGGTTTAGGATTCTGACCAGTAGTGTGTAATGCATTTAGAGATGTTCCAGTAGTGTGTAATGCATTTAGAGAGGTTCCAAGAACAATACCAGAGTTCTCCTTGAGGGCTTTGATGAGAGCATCAAGGTCTGACCTCTTGATAGTCTCATCCTGAGTGGTCCTCAAGGTAGACAGAGTACTTTTTGCCAAGGCTTTGGTTTCACCAGCTGCATTTGAACCAACATGAGAGCGCATGGTTGAGCACATAGATGGTGTGGATGGTTCTGGCGTGTCTGAGGAGAAGTGTGCTCTTGCATCCATGTACTGACTCCTTGGCTCTTTGAACTTGGCAGGTTTGAGGTGAGGATGAAGGATCCAACACTTGTCCTTCATGTGGCCTTTCTTCTTGCAATGATCACACACCCACACCTTCCTATCATCCTGCTTGTAGTATCCCTTGTTAGCTACTGCTACTTCCACCTTGTGTGCCATGGTGAGTTCTCCCTTTCCTTCAAACAAACCCACTGACCCTTGTTCCCTCTGGATTTGAGTACACACTTCATCCAAGGATGGTAGCTTCTCAGCTCTGAGTATGTGCTTAATCAAATCATTGTAGCAAGGGTTAAGGGTCAGGAGCAGTCCAAAGACCTTGTCTTGCTCACGCCTTTCATTTAACACCACTGGATCAGTTGAACTCGGTCTGAGCATTTCAAACTCAGCCCATAGTGACCTGAACTTCCCAAAGAACTGATTGAAGTCCATGTCTTCTTGCTTGAGAGAGTTGATGGCTCTCTTTACTTCAAAGACTCTGCTAAGGTTGGAGACATTCCCATACACCTTATACAGAGTATCCCATAGTTCCTTAGAGGTTTCACAGTAGGAGTAGGCCTCTAGGATACTTTGGTCTAGAAAGTTTTGGATGGCTGACAGCACCAGAAAGTCTTCTTGAACCCATTTGGTTTCATCAACAGCTACAACCTCTTGGCCATCTTCACCTTGTGTTACCAGCTTTGGGGCTTGACCTTCTGTCACATGACTCCATAAGCCACGACCTCCAAGGGCAGTCTTCACAAGTCTTGACCAGAGAAGATAGTTTAACCCTTTCAAGGTTACTGGAACCACAACAGCCTTGTTTTGCTCCATCTTGGATGCTATGGACCGTTGGGTAATAGAGTGTTTCTAAAAAGTTTGAGAGTTTGGCGAACTGGAAGTGAAAGACTCTCAAGAACAGCTTGTATACTCCAGGAATCTGAATGATATACCCACAGAAACAAGAACAAGAAGAAGAACTCTAGAAAAACAGAGGAAAAACAGAGGAAAACAGAGGAAAACAGAGGAAAAACAGAGGACCCTTGCTATTATCCACTGGATAATAGTTTAGGTTTTGCTGGAAACTTGAAAAAGAAGGAAGAAGATTGTATTGCGGAAGAAGAATAGAGGTTTAGGAGCTTAAGTAGCTCTGATACCATGTAAGTTTAAGAGATTTAAGAGGAGAATAAGCTGATGAACAGCAAGAACATGAAGAACACTTTCTGAGAAAGAGAGGAGGAAAGTATTTCGAGAGAGAAGAGAGAGATAGAGTAAACAAGAAAGAGAAGGTTTATTTCTCCTTAATCAATTCATTCTGCCTACTACATTATTTTAAAGGGAACCAGAGAGAGAGAGAGGACAGTGACAGGAAGAACAAAACAAACTAGAAACAATAAACAAAGTGCTTCTGGTCAAGGTGATAGTGACCTCTCCTGAACAGTTCCCTGCTTGATACAGAACATGTGACTCTTCCATTTTTAGATTCAAACTTGGTCAAATGGCTCCCCAACGGTCTCCTCTCCATCTGTGACAAAGGTAGGCGAGTGTAGAGCCTTGCCTTGTCTTCCAAGTCAAGTTAGGTCTCCTCTTGAATGCCTTGAGCCCCAAGTCTGTACGGAATGCCTTGATCCACAAGCATCCGAGTTTCTTCTCTTCTTTGTCTGTTCTGATCATTATTACTTCCTCTCTTCTGGTTCTTCCTCTCAATAAAGACTGGCGGCTAGACAGCTTTCAAGGTTTGCTTGTTGTGTCTCCAACTTAGCTAAGGATTCATCATTGATTCTCTGATCTTTATAGCCCCTATTTTCACCTGTAACTTTCTCAGCTTATTATGGACAAGTCAAGTGGGTTATCATGTCAAAGAAAGTATTGTAGACCAGCATGTTAACAAGGCACAAAACAATACATCTAAAACCATTTATCTCAAGTTTCCGAAGTGCAATGAGTTTATCAAAGAACGTATTATACACTAAGATATCATCAACTAACAATCCCACACGTTTATAAACATTTTCAGCACACAAACAATCAATCTCAAGCTCAGAGATATTTGCAGGTTTCAAATTTCAAACCTAACACCAGCATGATGCAATTTCGGTTCATGCAGCTACTTAGGTTCTTTCAAGACCTGTAGATGCAAGATAATTATTAGTGATCAAATCATGCCTAGGAAAATTCACAACAAAAATCTTCTCTTAAGTTCTAGGAAACGAATCACAAGGTTTTCTAAAACAGAAATCAATTTGTTTCAACTCAAGCTCTAAAACCTTTTTAAAGTGATCAAAGCTGTTGCTATGTTTCAGAAACTGATCAAGACTCAAAACATGACCAGAAATGTTGTTATTATTATTTTTAAAATGTTTTTGATCAAAGAGGTTTTCTGGTTCCAGTTCTTTAAAAGATTTAAGCATGTTATCAAAAACAGAATTGGAAACACAAAAATCTTTTACTTTGTCAAGACCAAAACATTTTATGTCTTTAGTACTTACTTTAACAAACATTTCAGGCACAGAACTAACCACTTTAGCCTCCTTACAGTGCTTTTGCAGGTTATGAGACAAGGATTTAGGAGTTGTATTAGACTGCAAGCTGTTCTGATGTTCCAACTCTTCTCCTAGTGTTGATTGCTCTGGTTCTCCCTCTACTGATTCTTCTTTTGCAACCTGTGACACTGAAACAAGGCTACTTAGTTAAACCAGTTCAAGAAAAGTTAGCTCATCACAAGAAGTACTGAAATTAAATTCTGGCTGAGGTAAGAAAAGAGAACACTCTTGTTCTGTCCCAGACTGTCTTTTTACCAAAGATGTTTCTGTTGGAGCTTCTTGAGTTGGTGCAGTTAAATCTGATTGTGCAGCTGAGTCTGGTTTCTTATCATGTTGGAATTGTTCCTCCACATCCCTAAACGCTTGTGAAATTGCCTTCCTTATGCTATCTTCAATGGAATAGGTTGACTTTTTGCTTGATGAACCAACTGTACTAGATGGACGTGATCTCTTGCTGTCAGGTTGTGTCTGAACCGAGATTGAAGAGTAGAGCTTTGTCTCAGATGGTTGTTTTCGAAGTAATTCCTTGTGGTACTGTCTTGGAACATACTCTCTACGCATCAAAGCTCTCAACTTAAACCACGTTTCAACTGGTTCTTTTCTTTCACGTCTTCTGCACTTTACCAATTGATTCCACCAGCATAAAGCATCACCACAAAACTCAACAGTAGCCATTTGAACCTTCTTCTTTCAGCATAGCTTTGACAATTGAAAAACAACTCCATCTTCTCTTCCCACTCCACATATGCTGCAGGATCATCCTTGCCATGGAATTGAGAAATTTTCATCTTTTGATCAGCAAATTTGTCTCTGCTACTGCCTCTGCCTTCATGCCCATGTCTCAGTCTCCTCTCACTGCTTCTAGAATCAAGAATATGACCAGTAGCTTGTTGGAGATCCTGTCTAAACTCCTGCCGAAATTTATCATGGCTGGTTTTCATCTTCTGCTGCAGCTGAGCATTCATAGCCTTAAGTAACAGCCTTCCATCCTTAGTGAGGACTCCTTTCTGATCTCCTTCCATGGTACCTGAGACAAGAGAAAGATTAAGCCAGTAAGTAGCTCTAACAAAAGAGATCAATGAGTTTGAAGCAAACATAGATAACAAAGAAATCAATTTGCAAAACCTGAAACAGATTCAAATCAAAATCTTTCTGATCAAGGATGTGAAGAGTCTAAACAGAGAAATCAGATCAAGGAACCCTATTTTATCAGATTTCTACACAAGAATGCACGAGAAGGAACAAAAACAAAAAATCAACACTAAAAGAAATTACTTGCTCGGCAAGGGTTTCTTATGAGGCTAGGGTTTAAAGAAACTAGGGCTTTCGCCTAAACCAAAAAAGGAAAGTGTCAAAATTTTGCCTAGAACACAAATCAAACTCGAGCAGCCCTAAGACAACCTAGTTCTACTTCTTGTTCAAGATGATTAAAGAGTTTTGCGGCTGAAAAAAGAAGAGTTAAAGAGAAAACGAAACTTCCCTAACCAAAGTTGCTCTGATACCACATGACACAACCCTAGGATGCTTCTTTGGTTGCTGGGAGGATAGATCGTTGCAAGAACGAATCAGGGACACAAGTTCTTCAAGGTTTGTTGATTGAATGGTGACACAAGAGGGATGAGAGAACTCTTGATACTCCTAGATGATTAGCTCGGATATGACACACCAAGGTAAACACCCTTAAGGCTCTGGATACTACACACCAGAAAGACACTCGACAAACTTCTAGAGAGAGAGAGAGCCGTCAAGAGAGAACAAAACAATTGATAATAGATTGCTTCTGTTACAATAGGGTTTGTCGAAACCCTTAAATAAAAGAAACCAAAGGACAGCTCTTAGGGTTTCAGAAATATAACATAAAACTATAGTCTAAAAATAGCATAAGATAAAAATGGATAGTCTTCTAGTAGTCTTGGGCCGAGATAGGGCCTAGGTGATTTGTAAGACAATTTGTGGCCTCGTTAAAAACCTTCCTCCGGAAAACCTCGTGGGACAAAACCAAAAGCAAGGAAAAGAGCACACACAAAATGTCTTGCCTAAACACTAGCTCAGCTTGATGTAGAGATAGCTTGAATGGTGATCAAGATATCTCGGACCATCAAACCTTGTCCAAGACTTTCTTCTTGTTGTGGATGTGATGTGAGTAATCCTACAACAGTCTCCTTGAGTTTGTTGGCTCTGGAACGAGTCATGGGACCTTCTGGAATGGTCAAAGCATCATCACCAGGTTGCTGGTGCATTGTGGCATCATGTGGCTCGGCTAAGATCTCTTTGCCCTCTTTGGTAAGCTGGTCCATGATCACATCAATCAGTCTACACCAATGACTATGCATTGTGATAACCAAGCCGCAATCCATATAGCCTCTAACTCAGTTTTCCATGAAAGAGCCAAGCATATTGAGGTGGATTGTCACAAGCTGAGGCAAATGATTGGATTAGGAGTGATCTTGCCATGCTATAGAAGGAGTGAGGATCAGTTGGCGGATGTGTTTACAAAGGAAGCAAGACAGAAGACAATGGAGTCCATCCATGTGAGTTTGGGACTCATTGATCTAAACCAACTTAGCTAATCCCCTGCTATGGGGTCTCCACCCTTTTTCCCTCATCAAAGGGTTTTATCCCAACAAGGGTTTTCTCTTTGGTGAGGTTTTTAATGAGGGAGATCTCATAGCCTTCCAAGCTTGACTTGTTCCATATGGTCAAGCTTGAGGGGGAGTGTTAAGTTGAGGTATCTACTTTGTGTTGACTAGAGAGAAGGAGGAAAAGGGAAGGGTTTGAGTCGACCTTTTCCGTACAAGGCCGTACAAGACGTACAGGCCGTACATGCCATATAGGCCGTACAAGGTCGACCCAAAAGGACTTTAGACCATGTTTTGGTAATGTGCAAAAATAAGGTTGTCCGTACAACAAAATTTACTGAGGTGAAAAAGGTGAAAAGGAGAATACTTACCATGAGAAGAACGAGTGAGTTACTTGGAGTGGAAGAGAAGGTTTGGTTCGAGTAAACCTTGAAGCTTTAGGCGCCAAGGTTACCATTTGTGGATAAGGCTCGGTCAAGCTTACCAGCCAGTGCAAGCTGTAAAGTGAGGAGCATCTAGTCAAGATGCCGTTAGCATCTAGCCACCAGAGCCACTCGTTTGAACCATGGGACGCGCCTATTCTCCTGTCCACATTCTTTCCCTCTCTTTGCTTTATGAAACCCTTGTAATCCTCCCTATATATTCCGAACTCTCTCTATGAACAAAGCATACAGTTCTCTCTAAACTTTCGAGTCTCATAATGTTCTTCATAGTCTCTCATAATCTTTCTTAGTTCTTAGTCTAAATCGAGTCTTCTCTTCATCAAATCTGTTTCTATTCTAGTTTTGGTTACTTATTCATCTAATATCTCCAAAGATCTTAGAAACAACAGCAAGGACAACAACAACTTGGTGTTAGAGCAGATGGCCATCAGAAACTACTTGACAAGAAGATCAGGTGGAGAGGAAACTGATTGGAATGCTATGAATCAGCCCAAGGCGTGGGAGTTAGAACAGTTACCTTATCGTTGGAAAGCTATGGACCAGCTTCTACATGGAGTTAAAACAGTTACCTTCAGTTGGGAAGCTATGAATCAGCCCATAGCATGTATGCTTGTACCTGGTTGATGAAGCTTAAGGAAGCCAGCAAATGGTGATTTTCAATCTGGCCAGCTATATGCAAGGACACAACGAGTATTCAACTAGGGACATTCTTGGCTGAGTGGAAGCCAGAAAATGGAGATTTACAATCTGGCCAGCTATATGCAAGGACACAAGGAGTATTCAACTAGGGACATTCTTGGCTGAGCAATCACATGATGGTGGCAGATCATGGAGTTGCAAAGTCCCCCAACATGTGGAAATATTCAAGAGTGACAATGCACAGGCTGGTTGAAAAGCAAGTGGCGTGAGGGATTCAAGCATTCAGCACCCTCACCAGCATTCCAGAAACTTATACAAGGTACCTATTGAGCTCATGAGCAAATGCAGGCTTGGAGATAACCCTTAAATGGAGTGTTCAATTCAGAAGAAAGGGGGAGACAAGTTCTGGTCATAAGAAGCAGCTCAAAGGCTGATTGAATATGGTTGAATCTGAAGTAAGTGGCGCCTAAACTGAGTCTGAAGCAAGGAGCGCCTGACTTTCAAATGAAAAAGGCCGTGATCAAGGGTTTATGAGTCCCTAAAATTGATCATAAGGCTCATAAACCCACTGGCCAATCCCTAGGAAGAGGAGAGCCGCATGGACAGGCTGGCACAAGCTGGAAGGATCAGCATCTTGTCAAAGATGCTGATGCCATTTGCTTGGCCAGGAAGCGTCAGTTTGAATTAGGTGCGCCCCTGGTTGATCTGAGCCACTCCTTTCCTTGCTATTCTTTCTGAAAACCCTTGTATCCCTCTCTATATAATGTAACACCTTGATAATGAATAAAGCATACAGTTCTCTCTAAACTTTTGAGTCTCATAATGTTCTTCATAGTCTCTCATAATCTTTCTTAGTTGTTAGTCTAAATCGAGTCTTCCCTTCATCGAATTTGTTTCTATTCTTGTTCTGGTTACTTATTCATCTAAGATCTCAAAAGATCTTATGGTATCAGAGCCTGTTCCATCACGATCTGGGTTTGTGTTCATCAAGTTGAAGAATATCAAGGTTGAAGCTTTTTGAAGATCCAAGACAGTTCTCTGTAGATCCGGGTAGAAGACTGAAGTTTGAAGCTTGCGTGGTGTAAAAACTTGAGTCTTTCTCGTTCTTACCTTCAAAGACTCAACCTTTCTTCTTGCTTCTGGGTTCATCCGTGTTCTACCGTAAAGATCTACTCGTTTCCAAGCTTTTGAAGTCAAGCTGGTTGTAGATGGATAATGTAAGCATGAAGGTTTCGGTTACTCTCAAGGGGAGTAACTATCTGTTGTGGTCTCGTTTGGTGAAGACTGCGGTGGGAAGTAAGGGCTTATGGGGTCATATCACATCCGGTGAAGCTCCTAAGCGCATTACTCAAGAAGGTGAAGCTGCAAGTGCCACAAGTGAGGTGGAGAAATGGCAGCAAGAAGACATGATGGTGATGACACTAATTCAAGGATCCCTTGAGACTCCTATCATGGAAGCTTATAGCTACTGTGAAACCGCAAAGGATCTATGGGATACCTTGAAGAAGGTGTATGGAAACATCTCAAACTTGAGCCGGGTGTTTGAAGTGAAGAGAGCAATCAACGGGTTGCTACAAGAAGATATGGGGTTCACTAAGCATCTTGGGAGGTTCCGAGCACTCTGGTCTGAGCTAGAGATGCTGAGACCAAGCACGGTTGATGCTGATGAGTTGAATGAAAGGCGTGAGCAAGATAAGGTCTTTGGACTTCTTCTCACCCTAAACCCAGCTTACAACAACCTCATCAAGCATATCTTGAGAGCTGAGAATCTTCCATCTCTAGAAGATGTGTGTGCTCTGATACAAAAGGAGCAAGGCTCTATTGGGCTGTTTGGAGGTAAGGGGGAACTTACCTTGGCTAACCAAGCTGCACAAAATGATCAGGTTGAAACACCAATGGCAAACAAGGCAGCTTTCAACAAGTATGAAGGCCGGAGGTTCAATGGTAACTGTGATCACTGCAACAAGCACGGCCACACGAAGAGTCAGTGCTGGATCCTTCACACACATCTCAAGCCGCCCAAGTTCATGAAGGAGAGGGAAGCTAGAGCTCACATCTCGGAAGGGTCAAATGGTGCCGACTCAAGCAAGACAACCGATGGTGACAAGAGGGAGGCAAGTGAAGGAAAGTCCCTTGTTGCATACACGGTACGTACTAGCAGGAACAATGATCAAGACTACATAAGGAGGTCTGACGTTGAAGCTCTCATCAAAATCCTTAAGGAGAATGGTAACACCTTTGGTAACCTTAATGGGTATTTTCTTGGTGCTTCAATGATTTCTAGTAAGCTAGGAAATGTGAATGAGCTTAGGACTGATAGAACTGGTAGGAAAATAGAAGATGAAATGAACCGCCTAAGTCTTGCTTGTTCTAGTTCTAAAGGTACTTGTCACATTGCTAATAGCTCATCTAAACCATTGATAGTAGACTCAGGAGCTTCCCATCACATCATAAGTGACACCAATCTGATCAAAGACATTGAACCAGCTAATGGTCATGTCATGATTGCTAATGGTGATAAGATTCCTATTAGAGGAGTGTGAAATCTAAAACTGTTTAGTAAGAATTCAAGAGCTTTCTATATGCCTGAATTCACTTCAAACTTGTTATCGATTAAGAAATGCACTAATGATTTGAATTGTAAGGTTATATTCAGTCCTAACGAGGTTGAGTTTCAGGATATTGACAGCCAAAGGATGATTGGAAAAGGAGTTACCAAGGGGGGTTATATATGCTTGAAGAGCTTGATCCTGTTTCTGATTTTAGTTGTTCCTTTACTACTGTTTCTTCTGCTTTAAATAAGAGTGCTTTGTGGCATGCTAGACTAGGACATCCTCATGTTAGAGCTTTGAACTTGATGTTACCAGGTGTTGTTTTCGAAAATAATGAGTGTGAAGCTTGCATTTTAGCCAAGCATTGTAAGAATGTCTTTCCAAGATCATCTACTGTTTATGAGAAGTGCTTTGATTTAATTCATTTTGATGTTTGGACTGCTCCTTGCATATCTAGGGATTATCATAAGTACTTTGTAACATTCATTGATGAAAAATCTAAATACACCTGGTCAACACTCATTCCATCAAAAGATAGGGTCCTTGATGCATTTAATAACTTTCAATCCTATGTGAATAAATATTATCATGCTAAGTTTAAAATTTTTAGATCAGATAATAGAGGAGAGGTCACAAGTCATGCTTTCAAGGATCACTTAGCTCGACATGGGATCCTTCACCAGACTAGTTGCCCATACACTTCTCAGCATAATGGAGTTGCTGAGAGAAAGAACCGCCCTCTCATGGAAGTAGCAAGGTCCTTAATGTTTCAAGCAAATGTTCCCAAGAGGTTTTGGAGTGATGCTGTGACTACAGCTTGTTATCTAAGCAACCACACACTCACAAAGGTATTACAAGATGAAGCTCCCTTTGAAGTCTTAAACAAGTACAAGCAATCAGTGAACTACCTGCGGGTCTTTGGGTGCTTGTGTTATGTGCTGATTCCAGGAGAGCTGAGAAACAAGTTGGAAGCCAAGAGTACAAAAGCAATGTTCATAGGTAACTCCACAACTCAAAAGGGATATAAATGTTATGATCCAGTGGCAAGAAGAGTCCTGGTGTCTAGGGATGTCAAGTTCATAGAAGAAAGGGGGTATTATGAGGAAAAGAATCAAGAAGAGTTGAAGGACCTTACCTCGGATAAGGCAGCAACTCTGAGGATCATCTTGGAAGGTCTTGGCATTAGAGTGACCAAGAACCCAAATGGAAGTGGTCCAGCAGGGACGAATGAAGCAAACCAGTCTCCCCACCTTGGTCATGAGGGGGGAAACACTGAAGATCATGAAGCTGAAAACTCTGGCAGTAGTAAATAGTTTGATTCAGGACAAGAAGATTTTGACTCTCCAGAGGAAGATAGAAGTTCTGGATCTCATGATCAAGGTGGAGATACTCAAGAAGGTCAACGAAGTACTGAACATCAAGGGGAGGAAGAACCGGAGGAAGGGGAAGTAGAACAGCAACAACAGTTGAGGAGAAGTTTGAGGATAAGAAGACCACCATCTGACTGGGTTAACACTAGGGTATACTACAATGCCCAAGCGGTTGCTCATCCATCTCAAGTGGTATGTTCCTTTACTGAGTATCCAGAAAAGCATTGTTCCTTTATGGTCAGTCTGGACGAGAGCTATATACCAAGGTCTTATGAGGAAGCTGTTAAAGATAAGGGGTGGAAGGAGTCAGTTGGTGCTCAAGCAGGGGCGATGATTAAGAATGACACATGGTATGAAAGTTAGTTGCCAAAAGGGAAGAAGGCTGTGACCAGTAGATGGATCTTTACTATCAAATACTTGGCAAATGGAAAGATTGATAGGAACAAAACAAGGTTGGTTGCAAGAGGCTTTACTCAAACCTATGGAGAAGATTATGTGGATACCTTTGCACCAGTTGCAAATCTTCACACTGTTAGAATCATACTGTCTCTTGTGGTTAACCTTGAGTGGGGTCTATGGCAAATGGATGTGAAGAATGCCTTCCTTCAAGGAGAGCTTGAAGATGAGGTTTACATGCATCCTCCACCAGGCATGGAACATTTAGTAAAGAAAGGAAATGTTCTTCGGCTCAAGAAGGAAATCTATGGTCTCAAACAATCTCCTAGAGCCTGGTACAACAAGTTGAGTACAACTCTCAATGGCAAAGGGTTTAAGAAATCTGAACTGGACCATACCTTGTTCACTCTCTCGACCACATCAGGTATATTTGTCCTTCTTGTGTATGTTGATCATATCATCATCACAGGAAGTGACAAGGCAGGTATTCAATCAACTAAAAACTTCCTTAAATCTGTGTTTGAAATTAAAGACTTGGGAGAGATGGAATACTTCCTTGGTATTGAGATATGTAGATCCAAGGAAGGTTTTTTTCTGTCCCAGAGAAAGTATACACTTGATCTCTTGAAAGATGCATGGAAACATGGAGGAAAGACAGCCAATATGCCACTAGAGGATGGATACAAGGTTCCTCGTGAGGGGGAGATTGAAGATAGCCGGCCATTCCATGATCCTAAGCTTTATAGGAAGCTTGTTGGTAAGTTGATTTATCTTACCATTACTCGACCTGATATATGTTTTGTGGTTAACCAGGTGAGCCAACACATGCAAGTTCCAAAGGAACATCATTGGCACATGGTTGAGACGATCCTGATGTATCTAAACGGATCACTAAACCTTGGAGTATGGATGGGGTGCAATAGAGGCACAAAAGTGGTAGGCTATTGTGATGCGGATTGGGCAGGAGATAGGATGACCAGGAAGTCGAGCACTGGATATTGCACATTCATAGGTGGGAACCTAGTTACCTGGAAGAGCAAGAAGCAGAAGGTGGTCTCTTGTTCCAGTGCCGAAGCTGAGTATAGGGCAATGCTAAAGCTCACACACGAGCTGGTGTGGATCAAAGGCATTCTGAAGCATGTGGAGGTTGATCAGTCTACACCAATGACTATGAATTGTGATAACCAAGCCGCAATCCATATAGCCTCCAACTCAGTATTCCATGAAAGAACCAAGCCCATTGAGGTGGATTGTCATAAGGTGAGACAAATGATTGGATTGGGAGTGATCTTGCCATGCTATACAAGGAGTGAGAATCAGTTGGCGGATGTGTTTACAAAGGCAGCTAGGCAAAAGACAATGGAGTCCATCCATGGGAGGTTGGGACTCATTGATCTAACCTAACTTAGCTTATCCCCTGCTATGGGGTCTCCACTCTTTTTCCCTCATCAAAGGGTTTTATCCCAAAAAGGGTTCTCTTTGGTGAGGTGATTAATGAGGAAGATCTCATAGTCTTCCAAGCTTGACTTGTTCCATATGGTCATGCTTGAGGGGGAGTGTTAAGTTGTGATATATATCTTGGGGTTGTGTAGAAAGAAGAGAGGAGAAGGGTTTGGTTCGACCTTGTCCGTACAAGGCCGTACAAGGCCGTACAGGCCGTACAAGGTCGACCAAAAGCATCTCGACCAAGATTTACCATTCAGGTAAAACCAAAGTTATCCGACTGCTTTACTTGGGGAGTAACCTTATCCATCCGTTGGAAAAGAAGAGGAGAGCCGCGTGGACATGCTGGCACGAGCTGGAAGGATCAGCATCTTGTCAAAGATGCTGATGCCATTTGCTTGGCCAGGAAGCCTCAGTTTGAATTAGGCGCGCCCCTGGTTGATCTGAGCCACTCTTTTCCTTGCTTTACTTTCTGAAAACCCTTGTATCCCTCTATATATATTGTAACCCCTTGATAATGAATAAAGCATACAGTTCTCTCTAAACTTTCGAGTGTCATAATGTTCTTCATAGTCTCTCATAATCTTTCGTAGTTCTTAGTCTAAATCGAGTCTTTCCTTCAAAAAATCTGTTTTATTCTTGTTCTGGTTACTTATTCATCTAAGATCTTAAAAGATCTTAGGATGAAGAGAAATAAAGAAGACAACAAGAAGAAGTGATCTGGATACTTCAAGTTGAGACTGGTTCATACAGACTTGTGAACCAAGTTATTGTTAAATGGACAACGAAGAAGCATGGCTGAGTGTGATCACGATGAGATGCACAAAGAAAATCAAGAGAAGAATATTCGAATGAAATAAAGAGATAAGAAGAAGAGAAGAGTCTGTATAGACTTGGATCACAAGAAATCTACTATGACCTAACTTGCCTTGGGAGGCAAGGTACTGATGGGAACACGAGCTGAGGGTCTCCAGAAGCTAAGGTAACAAATTCAAATATGACCAGATTCAAATTCAAATATGGAAGAAGTCACATGTTAAAGGAAAGAGCTGTTGCTGGCCTGTCACTTTCACTCATCAGACCTGGTCACTATCTCTCTCCTGTCCCTTTCTCCTCAGATGGACGAGCCTCCCCTTGTCCTTACCCTCTTGGACACTTCTAGTTCCCAGAAAATTATTTGTTTATGTTTGTCTATATTTAGATTAATTTATTATGTGCATACTGCCTCTTTAAAGGCCTCTCATGTAACTGATTTGTTTAATGAGAAAGTTCTTCTCTCTTCATATTCTTGGTTACTTTCTCTCTCTCTCTATATCTCTCTCTCTCTCTCTCATACACACGAAATTCTCCTCCCCTCTACTCTCTGGTTACCAAAGTTACTCATAATCCCTTATTCTCTCAGGTTCTCTTCATAGTCTTCAATTATACTTCATCACCTGCATTCACTCTTCATCACTTACTCTTTCCTTTTCTCTGGTTAAAACAGAACCAGGGGCTTCTTGTCAGTTTACTCTACCTATTCATCTTCTTTTCTCACACTTGACACCTAAGGAAGTTCAGCATGAACAGATTCAACTCCAAAAGAAGAAGGAGATTGATCTCAAACCGGCTGGAACTAAGAAGCCAAACTTCTATGCAAACATGGGTGATATCAAAAGAACTCTCTACTCTACACAACCAGCTATCTTACTGGTGTTTAAAGAAAACCTTTTGAACTTAACAGATTCTACACCGGTGTATCCGAGTGAAATGGTTTCTCTTTTGCAGGAGTTTCAAGATGTATTTTGATAGGATCCTAGGTATCTATCTGAAGCAAAGGAGACCGAGAAAGGAGCACAACCAATCAATCCAACGAGATGGAGTGTTGCGCAAGGAACTGGTGGGCGTGAAGGATGAAGGTAGTGATGAAGAATGGACTCGTCTCTCAACTGATATGGATTGCAGCTGAGGTGGATAGAAGTTTCTCTCGGAATCAAGGAGATTGTAAGAGGAACGGATTCAAACTTGAAGAATCAAGAGAAGCGATTTCTTGCTCAGAAATACACAAAAGGTTTCACATCTAACTTGGATACTCTGCAAAGAGAAATCACACCATACTTATAGCAAAATAAAACAAGGGTTTTCAAAACAGCAAGGCGTTTGAAAGAAACAACAAGTCTTTTTAAAATAAAAACAACAAGGCGTCCACTATAACAAGGATGTGGTGCCATTTACTCCAAGTGATAATACTTAGTATATTTGATGTAGTGATTATCCTGCCTCGTTAAAAACCTTGATGAGGAATCTCCTACCTTCCAAATCATCACCAAGGAAAAGAGTACAGAGAGCACCACTTAGTTACTTAGTGGTTATCACTTAGTTCTTCTGTCATGAGGGTAGTCAGGTTGAAGATCTCTGGTTCAGCTTCGTTTGGATTGATTCCCTCCATTACAATTAGTGCATGAGCTTCCTTAGCTAGCTCTCTTGCTCTGGAACATGTGATTCTCCCCACAGGTTCTGGCTTAGCTTCTTCCAGGCTAGTCATGATCACATCATCCTCTCCCTCTTGAAAAGGATTTGACCTCAAATCTGAATCTGCAACAAAAGGGAGTAAGTCAGAAACATTGAACGCATCAGATACATTATACATCAAATACATTATACTCCCCTCAAATCGGTAAGCATTATTGTTGATTCTCTTGATTATCCGGAAAGGTCCATCTACTCGCAGCATCAGCTTGTTCTTCCTCTCAGCTGGGAACATGTCCTTCCTTAGATGAATCCACACCAGGTCGCCTTCTTCAAATATCATCTCTCTGCGTCCTTTGTTGGCATGTTTCTCGTACTGCTTGGTCTTCTTCTCTATATTCTCCTTATCTTTCTCATGTATCTTCAAGATCTATTCTGCCTTTTTCCTGCCATCCAAACTATACCTCTATTTCAAAGGCAATGGGATCAAATCTAGTGGAGAACAAGGGTTAAAGCCATAAACTATTTCAAAAGGAGAGAATAGGGTAGAGGAGTGCTTAGCGTGATTGTAGGCGAACTCAATATGGGGTAGACATTCCTCCCATGACTTGAGGTTGCTTTTCACCATTGCTCGCAACAGAGTAGATAGGGATCGATTCACCACTTCGGTTTGCCCATCTGTTTGTGGATGGCATGTAGTCGAGAACGACAGTTTTGTTCCTAACTTTGCCCATAGCGTACGCCAAAAGTGACTCAAGAATGTTGTATCTCTGTCGGAAACTATGACCTGAGGCATGCCGTGTAGTCTAACTACCTCTCTGAAGAATAGGTTAGCCACGCTAACAGCATCGTCGGTCTTGTGGCAAGCTATAAAGTGAGCCATCTTGCTAAACCTCTCTACAACCACAAAAATCGAATCTCTGCCATTCTTGGTTTGAGGTAAGCCTATTACAAAGTCCATAGAAATATCTGTCCAAGGATGAGATGGAATAGGTAAAGGAGTGTACAAACCGTTAGGTTGCACCTTACTCTTGGCCTGTTTGCAAACAGCACACCGTGAACAAACCTTTTCAACATCTTTCTTCATATGAGGCCAATAGAAGTTGACTTGAAGGTCGAGTAACGTCTTGGTGACTCCAAAGTGTCCAGCTAGGCCCCCAGCATGTGCCTCTTGAACCAGTAACTCACGAAAGGAGCCATTGGGTATGCACAGCCGGTCATTGAAGAATAAGTATCCTTCTTGTCTATAATATTTCTCAAATGTAAATTTGGAACACTTTGAATAGCACTCAGAGAAATCAGCATCAGATTCATATAATACTATAATATGTTCAAATTCGATTAGTTTAGATGTTAAAGTAATAAGGAGGGTATACCTGCGGGACAATGCGTCTGTGACCACATTATCCTTACCTTTCTTATACTTAATGACATATGGGAAGGTTTCAATGAACTCTATCCATCGACCGTGCCTCTTGTTGAGTTTTTGTTGCCCCTTGAGATGTTTGAGTGACTCATGATCTGTATGTATCACAAAATTCTTTGGGCCATAGGTAGTGTTGCCATGTCTGCAATGCCCTCACTAATGCATACAATTCTTTATCATAGGTCGGGAAGTTCAGGGTAGCTCCTCCTAGTTTTTCACTGAAATAGGCGATTGGCCTTTTGTCTTGCATTAGTACAGCTCCAATTCCTACACCTGAAGCATCACATTCAATTTCAAAAGTTTTCAAAAAATCAGGAAGTACCAAGAGATGGGCATTGATAAGCTTTTCTTTTAAGGCTAAGAACGGCTTCTCTTGCGCATCCTCCCATTTGAATCCGACATCCTTCTTGATAATTTCAGTTAATGGAGCTGCAAGGGTGCTGAAATATTTAACAAAGCGCCGGTAGAACCCAGCTAGTCCATGGAAGCTTCAGACTTCTCCTATAGTCTTAGGGCTCGGCCATTGTTTGATTGCTTTGATCTTCTCTGCATTAAACCTTACACCATCTTCACTTACTACAAAGCCTAAGAAAACAATCTCTTTAGTGCAGAAAGAACATTTGGATATGTTAGCGAATAGAGATTGAGTGCGAAGAACATCAAGGACCGTTCAGACGTGCTCAAGATGTTCTTCCAAACCTTTGTTGTAGACAGGATGTCGTAGAAGTAGACAACTACAAAGACACCAATGTATGGTTGCAACATGTGGTTCATTAGTCTCATGAAAGTGCTTGGAGCGTTGGTGAGACCGAACGGCATGACCAACCACTCGTACAGCTCCTGCTTGGTCTTGAACGCGGTCTTCCATTCATCTCCTTCCTTCATGCGGATCTGATGATATCCACTCTTTAAGTCTATCTTGGTAAAGATAGTCGAGCCACTTAATTTGTCCAACATGTCGTCTAGTCTTGGAATGGGGTGTCTATATTTGACGGTTATGTTGTTGATAGCACGGCAGTCTACACACATCCTCCAAGAACCGTCTTTCTTTGGTACCAATATAACTGGGACCACACATGGGCTCATACTCTCTCAGATATGGCCCTTACTCATCAGCTCTTCTACTTGCTTTTGTAGCTCCTTTGTCTCTACCGGATTACTTCGATAGGCCGGTCGGTTAGGTAAAGTAGAACCTGGTACAAAATCGATCTGATGTTCAATTCCTCGTATTGGTGGTAATCTTTGTGGGATATCCTCGGGGAAAACCAGTATAGCCCTGAAAAAGCTTAGTCATACCACTAGGAAGTTCCTGTGAAGGGTTAGTACAAACAAGGGATTCCTTGTATAGAAGCATCAATATAGTTATATCAGAATTTAAGAGTTTAGAAACTTCACTATGGTTGATGTAGAGGTTACTGGCAACGAATTTTCCTTTTGCTTGATCAGTATTGAGCTTGTGGTGGAGTTGATCTCGGTATATCTCTCCAAGAGTTAGTGAAAGTAGAATGATCTTAAGCTCCCTGAACTCAAAGGAGTGTTTGTTGGTGTAGCCATCATGAATAACCTTGCGGTCGGATTGCCAAGGTCGCCCCAACAAAACGTGCTTGAGCCCATGGGTAGAACATCACATAGTACTTCATCCTCATACTTACCGATGGTTAATGAAATCTTGACTTGGTGATACACGGTTAGGGCTCTACTCTCATTCAGCCATTGCAACTTATACGGTCTAGGGTGAGGTATGGTTTCTAGTTGTAACTTCTGAACCATGATCTCACTCGCAGCATTGGTACAGCTACCACCGTCGATGATAAGGCTACAAACCTTTCCTTTGATGAAGCATCGCGTATGGAAGAGGTTCTCTCGCTGGCAGTTGTCTTCAGTCTGATTTTGTACGCTCAAGGTATGCCTGGTAACCAACATCTCTCCCATGGCTGCTGCCTCTTCTTCTTCTTCTTCTTCCGGGTCGGTTACATGATCAGCTTCCTCTTGAGGAACGATTTCTCCTCCTTCTTGGAGTAGAAACACCTTCCTGTTGGGACAATCACGAGAGTAATGTCCCACACCTTGGCATTTGAAACATTGTGTGTTGCAGAGAGGGTTACTGCTCTTTGGTTTCAGCTCAGACTTCACTACTTCTGTGATGGTTGTGGAGGTGGTCTTGGTTTCCTTGGGTTTAACCACACTTGGCGTGAAGCTTTTCTGGACATTGCGTCTCTTGATCTGAGATTCAATCAACTTCGCTTTATGTACCATCTCTTGTATATCCAAATAGTTCTGAAGCTCCACTTTGTCTTGAATCTCTCGGTTAAGCCCTCCTAGGAAGTGAGACATAACCATCTCGTCTCCTTCCCTCAAGTCTGCTCGTATGAGGAGAGTTTCTAGCTCCTGGTAGTAGTCTCGAACGGTTTTAGTCCCTTGTATAAGGCGTCTAAGTTTGTTGAGGATCTCCTGCTGGTAATGAGCCGGTACAAACTTCCTCCTAATGTGCATAACGAGTTGTTCCCAGATGGTGATAGGGAGCTCTCTGAGGCGTTCCCTGGTAAGTGCGAGCTGCTCCCACCATAATAATGCATAGCCATTGAACTCAGAAACCGCGATCTTCACTTTGTTGCGCTCATAGGTTCCTTGAACCAAGAAATTTGACTCCATCTTCCTTTCCTAATCAAGGTACGTCTCAGGTTCATTGGTGCCGTGGAACGCAGGGTACTTGATCTTAAGATGGTTGATTTGTTGGCGCGCTGGATCATACTCTCGCCCCATGTCCCTTCGGAGGGTTTCCCTACTATGATCTGAAACATCATTGTCATTAATGGCCTAGGTGAACTCGTTGCCCAGCAATTGTTGTTTCCCTAGAGCGAGGTCGTGAGTTTCTAGATCGCGTCTCTCTGGTTTCATTCCGGTGAGGGATTGATGGAGATCTGTGGCGGTTAAAGATAGTTTCTCTTCCACCAACACGAGTCCGGTTACCCATAGGAGGGTGATGCTGACGCTTAAGGCCTATTTTGGAGGGTGCACCCACTTGAGATTTTCCCTTCATTATACGCCTAGCTTCCGATGGTGTAGGTGTATGAGAGGCGTCACTATCCGTAGAATGATCATCAGGTGCAAGAGCCTTCAGCTTCTGCTCCATCTGCTCCTGCAACGACTCTACTTGCTCTCAAAGTTGTTGGGAGAACGTGGTAGCAAGGGTTTGATTAGCTTCACTTATCTATTGAGTCATGAGTCGGGTCATGGTTGCCATCGCCTCGGCTGATAGCTCCATGGTACTTGCAATTGTCAAGAACAGTCTAATGTAAACCTAATTTTTATAAAGTTGATAACCAAATCGAATTAACCCTAATAGCTATCAATTGGATGAGTGACAAGTAAGAAACAAATTGTAAAAGCATAGAGATAGAATTTTCGCTTAGCCAATTGTTCAGAGTCGGCTCTGATACCAAGTGATAGGATCCTAGGGATCTATCTGAAGCAAAGGCGACCGAGAAAGGAGCACGAACAATCGATCCAATGAGATGGAGTGTTGCGCAAGGAACTGGTGGGGCATGATGGATGAAGGTAGTGATTAAGAATGGACTCGTCTCTCAACTGATATGGATTGCAGCTGAGATGGATAGAAGTTTCTCTCGGAATCAAGGAGATTGTAAGAGGAACGGATTCGAACTTGAAGAATCAAGAGAAGCGATTTCTTGCTCAGAAATACACAAAAGGTTTCACGTCTAACTTCGCTGCTCTGCAAAGAGAGATCACGCCATACTTATCGCAAAATAAAACAAGGGTTTTTCGCCAGCCAAAAACAGCAAGGCGTTTGAAAGAAACAACAAGTCTTTTTAAAATAAAAAAAACAAGGCGTCCACTATAACAAGGATGTGGTGCAGTTTACTCCAAGTGATAATACTTAGTAAATTTTATGTAGTGATGATCTTGCCTCGTTAAAAACCTTGATGAGGAACCTCCTACCTTCCAAATCGTCACCAAGGAAAAGAGTACAGAGAGCACCACTTAGTTACTTAGTGGTTATCACTTAGTTCTTCTGTCATGAGGGTAGTCAGGTTGAAGATCTCTGGTTCAGCTTCGTCTGGATTGAATTCCCTCCATTACAATGAGTGCATGAGCTTCCTTAGCTAGCTCTCGTGCTCTGGAACGTGTGATTCTCCCCACGGGTTCTGGCTCAGATTCTACACCGGTGTATCCGAGTGAAATGGTTTCTCTTTTGCAGGAGTTTCAAGATGTAATTCCAGAGGACAATACCATTGGGTTACCTCCATTGTGTGGGATTGAGCACCAAATACACTTTGTTCCAGGATCTACACTTCCAAACCGACCAGGCTACACAACCAATCCAGTTGAGACAAAGGAGTTGCAAAGACAAGTAGCGGAACTCATGGAGAAGGGCTATATCCGAGAGAGTTTGAGCCCATGTGCTGTACCAGTGCTCCTTGTGCCTAAGAAGGATGGTACTTGGCGCATGTGAGTTATTTTTAGATCAGTCAATAACATCACAATGAAGTATCGCCACCCTATACCTAGATTAGATGATATGCTTGATGAATTACATGGTTCTTGCATCTTCTTTTAGATAGATTTGAAAAGTGGTTATCATCAGATTAGGATGAAAGAAGGAGATGAGTGGAAAACTGCATTTAAAACTAAGCATGGTTTGTATGAGTGGTTAGTTATGGCATTTGGATTGACAAATGCACCTAGTACATTCATGAGGTTAATGAATCATGTTCTTAGATCATTCATAGGCATTTTTGTTGCTGTGTACTTTGATGACATCTTAGTATATAGCAAGGCTTTAGAATATCAAATAGAACATCTTAGGGCTGTCCTAAATGTGTTGAGAAATGAGAAACTCTTTGCCAACTTGAAGAAGTGCACTTTTTGCACAGATAACTTGGTTTTCCTAGGCTTTGTTGTGAGTGCAGATGCAGTTAAGGTGGACGAGGAGAAGATAAAGCCATCAAGGACTGGCTGAGCCCAACCACAGTAGGAGAAGTGAGAAGCTTCCACAAATAATGCAGCTCCATTGACTGAAGTAATCAAAAATGATGTAGGATTCAAATGGGGAGAAGCACAAGAAGCCGCATTCCAAACCCTTAAAGAGAAGCTTACTCAATCACCTCTCTTAATGCTCCCTGACTTTACTAAAACCTTTGAAATAGAATGTGATGCCTCAGGGATTGGAATTGGTGCTGTGTTGATGCAAGATAGGAAACCCATTGCCTACTTCAGTGAGAAGCTTGGAGGAGCCACTCTCAACTATGCAACCTACGACAAAGAACTCTATGCCTTGGTGAGGGCCTTGCAAACATGGCAGCATTATTTGTTGCCCAAGGAGTTTCTCATCCACACTGATCATGAGTCCCTAAAGTATCTAAAAGGGCAGAGTAAGTTTAGTAAGAGACACGCCAGATGGGTTGAGTTCATTGAGACATTCCTATACGTGTTCAAATATAAACAAGGTAAGGAGAACATAGTTGCTGATGACTATCTCGGAGGTATGTTCTCTTAACCACTCTTGATGCTAAGCTACTAGGTTTTGAGCAGATTAAAGAGATGTATGATACTGACCTTGATTTCAAAGAAGCTTATGCGTCTTGTGAGAAGTTTGCTGCAGGACACTACTTTAGGCAAGATGGGTTCTTGTTTTATGATAACAGATTGTGTGTGCCTAATTGTTCTCTACGAGATCTCTTTGTTAGGGAATCCCATGGGGGAAGTCTAATGGGACACTTTGGGATTTCCAAGACCCTTAAAGTTTTTAAGGATCACTTCTATTGGCCACACATGAAGAGAGATGTGGAGAGAATCTGTGGAAGGTGTGCTACTTGCAAGCATGCTAAGTCCCAAGTCCAATCTCATGGTTTGTACACTCCTTTACAATTCCACACCATCCTTGGAATGTCATATCCATGGATTTCATTGTTGGATTGCCTAGGACTATTCCATATTTGTTGTTATTGATATGTTCTCTAAGATGGCACATTTCATAGAATGTCATAAGACTGATGATGCATTGCATATTGCTAACTTGTTCTTTAAAGAGGTTGTTCGTTTACATGGCATGCCTAGGACTATAGTTTCTGATAGGGACACTAAGTTTCTTAGTTACTTTTGGAAGACTCTTTGGTCTACGCTAGGCACTAAGTTGTTATTTTCTACTACATGTCATACACAAACTGATGGACAAACTAAGGTAGTTAATAAAACTTTAGGAAAACTCCTGCGTGCATTCATCAGAAAGAACTTGAAAACTTGGGAAGACTACTTACCACATTGTGAATTTGCATACAATCATAAGAACTTTTGAGATCTTAGATGAATAAGTAACCAGAACTAGAATAGAAACAGATTTGATGAGGAGAAGACTTGATTTAGACTAAGAACTAAGAAATATTATGAGAGACTATGAAGAACATTATGAGACTCGAAAGTTTAGAGAGAACTGTACGTTTTATTCATAGAGAGAGTCGGAATATATAGAGAGGATTACAAGGGTTTCGTAAAGCAAAGAGAGGGAAAGTATGTGGACAGGAGAATAGGCACGTCCCAAGGTTCAAACGAGTCGCTCTGGTGGCTAAAAGCTAATGGCATCTTGACTAGATGCTCCTCACTTTACAGCTTGCACTGGCTGGTAAGCTTGACCGAGCCTTATCCACAAACGGTAACCTTGGCGCCTAAAGCTTCAAGGTTTACTCGAACCAAACCTTCTCTTCCACTCCAAGTAACTCACTCGTTCTTCTCATGGTAAGTATTCTCCTTTTTACCTTTTTCACCTCAGTAACTTTTGTTGTACGGACAACCCCTTTTTGCACATTACCAAAACATGGTTTAAATTCCTTTTGGGTCGACCTTGTATGGCCTGTACGACCTGTAAGGCCTTGTACGGACAAGGTCGACTCAAACCCTTCCCTTTTCCTCCTTCTCTCTATTCAACACAAAGTAGATACCTCAACTTAACACTCCCCCTCAAGCTTGACCATATGGAACAAGTCAAGCTTGGAAGGCTATGAGATCCACCTCATTAAAAACCTCAGCAAAGAGAAAACCCTTGTTGGGATAAAACCCTTTGATGAGGGAAAAAGAGTGGAGACCCCATAGCAGGGGATTAGCTAAGTTGGTTTAGATCAATGAGTCCCAACCTCACATGGATGGACTCCATTGTCTTTTGTCTTGCTGTGATGTGATCATGGACCGGATCACTAAGGAGAACAAGGAGAGTCTAGATGAACCACAATAAGCCACATTGCATCAGCAACCTGGTGATGATGCTCTAGCCATTCCTTAAGGTCCCATGACTCGTTCCAGAGTCAAGAAGCTTAAAGAGAATGTTGTTGGATTACTCACTTCACATCCACAACAAGAAAGTCTTGGACAAGGTCTGATCCGAGATGTCTTGATCACCATTCAAGCCATCTCTACATCAAGCTGAGTTAGTGTCTAGGCAAGACATGGGGTGCGTGCTCTTTTCCTTGCTTTTGGTTTTGTCCCACGAGGTTTTCCGGAGGAAGGTTTTTAACGAGGCCACAACTTGTCTTCACATCACTTAGGCCCTCTCTCGGTCCAAGATTAAAGAAGTTTACATTTTTATTTCATTTTAAAGCTTATGTTAAACTTAAACTATAGTTTCCTTTTTGCTTATTTTCGAAACCCTAGAGAGCATGTTCTCTGGTTTTTCCTTATTTAAACGGGTCTCTAAACCCTATTGTACTCAAGCATCTTTTAATCAACGAGTTATCTTTCTCTCTTGGTGGCTCTCTCTCTAGAATAGTTGTCGAGTTTCTTCTGGTGTGTAGTATCCAGGAACCTAAGGGTGTTTGCTTGGTGTGTCATATCCGAGTTAATCATCTAGGAGTATCAAGAGATCTTATCATCCCTCTTGTGTCACCAATCGATCCACAACCTTGAAGAAATTGAGTCTCTGATTCGTTCTTGCAAGGATCTATCCATTCCCATCAACCAAAGAGCATCCTAGGGAGGCATCAAGTGGTATCAGAGCAACTTTGGTTGGGAAATACTCGTTTTCTCTCTTGTTCTTTTTGTTTCATCCGTGTTTCATCTCTATCAAGCAGTAGAACTAATCTGTTTAGGGCTTCTCGAGTTTCATAAGAGATTAGACAAGGTTTTTAAACTTTTCCTTTTTGCTTTGCGGAAGCCCTAGAGAGAGAAACCCAGCCGCACAAGTCTTTGCCTTTTAAATCACTTTGTTTCATCTGTTAATCTTGGTAATCACCTTGAACACGAGTAGATTAAGGTTGTTTGGGGTGCTAGAAAAGCTTAGAAAAGTTTAGACAAGATTTGAAGAATTTCCTTTTTGCTAGAAATCGGCAACCCTAATCTCCTTTTTGCTTGTAGCCGATTATCCTTTTTACTTTTGTCTTGCAGAAGAAGCCTTAGTTTGTTTTTATCCTTTTTCCTTTTTGCTTGTCTTGTTACCTAGAAACCTTTTACTGGTTATTTATGTTTACCTTTGTGCAGGAAGCATGGGATCCAAGTCTGAAGAAGAAGTTGCACTCGTCAGGAAGAACAAGCTTCTCATGGAGGCTATGTCGGCTCAACTTAATCAGAACATGGTGGCAACCATGACCGAAATGATGAGGACCAACCTCAATGACATCCGGAGAGAGCTCAGAGAAGACATCAGGAGAGCTACTAGTCAAGTTCCAAACCGAGAGACTAGGAGAGAAGAGAGACCTCATGCAACTCGCCAAGAGCATGCCGGTTATGAGGAGACTGGCAATGAGTATGAACACCTCAGTTCATCCTCAAGACAAAGCCAAAGAAGACATAGGCGTGTCCAAGAAAGAAGGATGAACCAGGGAAATGAGCTTGCTGGTTTGAAGATAAAGATACCCCCATTCCATGGCAAAGCTGATCCGGATGCCTACCTTGAGTGGGAGAAGAAGATTGAGTTAGTCTTTCAGTGTAAGCAGTACACAAACCACAAGAAGATTCAGATTGCTGCCACTGAGTTCTATGACTATGCTCTAAGTTGGTGGGATCAGTACATCACAACTCGTAGGAGGAATGGAGAAGAACCAGTAGAGACTTGGACAGAGATGAAGTCTATCATGCGCAAGAGGTTTGTTCCAATTCATTACCACAGAGACTTGCACCACCGGCTCAGGAAACTTACCCAAGGTTCAAGATCAGTGGAGGAGTATTACCAGGAGATGGAGTTGCTCATGCTAAGATCTAGCATATCAGAAGATAGAGAAGCAACCATGTCAAGGTTCCTGTGTGGTTTGAACCGAGAGATACAAGACAATGTTGAGATGCAACATTATGTGGAGCTTGAAGAGATGCTACACAAGGCTATTCTTGTGGAGCAGCAGCTCAAGAGGAAGGGACATTCACGCAACCACTATGGCTCTAACCGGTTACACAACACCAAGGAAGAGAAGTCACCTTACCCTAAGGAGTCTAAACTGTTCCAGAAGGACAATAAGTCATATCCGAGAGAAGAAACCAAGCCAAGCAGTGCTCTTGACAAGGGCAAAGGCAAGGTTGAAGCTTCTAGTTCCAGAGCTCGTGATGTCAAGTGTTTCTAGTGCCAAGGAAGAGGACCTTATGCCAATGAATGTACCAACAAGAGAGTTATGATCTTGCTGGAAGATGGAGAGTATGCCTCAGAAGATGACAACACTGACTCTGACCAAGAAGAAAGTGAAGGGGAACATGAAGAAGGACCAGTCCAGGGGAAGCTTTTAGTATCTAGAAGGCTTCTAAGCTTGCAAAACAAGGCTGAGGAGCTAGAGCAACGTGAGAACCTATTCTACACCCGGTGCTTGGTCCAAGCGAAAGTGTGCAGCCTCATTGTGGATGGAGGAAGTTGTGTGAATGCTGCGAGTGAAACCATGGTCAAGAAGTTGGGATTGAAGGTTCACAAGCATCCCAAACCTTACCGGCTACAATGGCTAAATGAAGAAGGCACCATGAAGGTTTCAAGTCAAGTCCTTATTCCCTTAGCCATTGGGAGATATGAAGATGAAGTCGTGTGTGATGTGTTGCATATGGAAGCTGGACACATACTTCTTTGAAGACCTTGGCAATCTGATCGCTGAGTTATCCATGATGGCTTCACCAACAAGCACTCCTTTGAGTTCAAGGGACGCAAGACCACCCTGGTTCCCTTGACACTTAAGGAAGTTCAACAAGATCAGATTCAACTCCAAAAGAAGAAGGAGATTGATCTAAAACCGGCTGGAACTAAGCAGCGAAACTTCTATGCTAACATGGGTGATATCAAAAGAACTCTCTACTCTAAACAATGTGCTATCTTACTTGTGTTTAAAGAAACTCTTTTGAACTTAACAGATTCTACACCGGTGTATCCGAGTGAAATGGTTTCTCTTTTGCAGGAGTTTCAAGATGTATTTCCAGAAGACAATCCCATTGGTTTACCACCTTTGAGAGGGACTGAGCACCAGATAGACATTGTTCCAGGATCTACACTTCCAAACCGTCCAGCCTACAGAACCAACCCGGTTGAGACCAAGGAGTTGCAAAGACAAGTAGAGGAACTCATGGAGAAGGGCTATATCCGAGATAGTTTGAGCCCATGTGCTGTACCAGTGCTCCTAGTGCCTAAGAAGGATGGTACATGGCGAATGTGTGTTGATTGTAGATCAATCAACAACATCACAGTGAAGTATCGTCATCCTATCCCTAGACTTGATGATATGCTTGATGAATTGCATGGTTCTTGCATCTTTTCTAAGATTGATTTAAAAAGTGGTTATCATCAGATTAGGATGAAAGAAGGAGATGAATGGGAAACTGCATTCAAAACTAAACATAGATTATATGAGTGGTTAGTTATGCCATTTGGATTAACCAATGCACCTAGTACATTCATGAGGTTAATGAATCATGTTCTTAGATCATTCATAGGCATTTCTGTTGTAGTATACTTTGATGACATCTTAGTATATAGCAAGAACTTAGAAGAACATCTAGAACATCTTAGGGTTGTCCTGAATGTTTTAAGGAATGAAAAGCTTTATGCCAACTTGAAGATGTGCACCTTTTGCATGGATAAATTGGTTTTCCTAGGCTTTGTTGTGAGTGCAGATGGAGTTAAGGTCGATGAGGAGAAGATCAAAGCCATCAAAGACTGGCCGAGCCCAACCACAGTAGGAGAAGTGAGGAGTTTCCATGGACTTGCTGGGTTCTATAGGCGATTTATTGAGAGATTTTAGCACCATTGCAGCTCCCTTGACTGAATTAATAAAGAAGGATGTCGGATTCAAGTGGGGAGAAGCACAAGAGAAGGCTTTCCAGAGCCTAAAAGAGAAGCTTACTCAATCACCTCTTCTTATGCTTCTTGATTTTACTAAAACATTTGAAATAGAATGTGATGCCTCAGGAATTGGAATTGGTGCTGTATTGATGCAGGATAGGAAACCTATAGCCTACTTCAGTGAGAAGCTTGGAGGAGCCACTCTCAACTATGCAACCTATGACAAAGAACTCTATGCCTTGGTGAGGGCATTACAAACGTGGCAACATTACTTGTGGCCCAAGGAGTTTGTCATACACACTGATCATGAGTCCCTAAAGTATCTAAAAGGGCAGAGTAAGCTTAGCAAGATACACGCAAGGTGGGTTGAGTTCATTAAGACCTTCCCATACGTGATCAAGTATAAACAAGGTAAGGAGAACATAGTTGCTGATGCACTATCTCGGAGGTATGTTCTCTTGACCACTTTAGATGCTAAGTTACTTGGGTTTGAGCAGATAAAGGATATGTATGATACTGACCATGATTTGAAGGAAGCTTATGCTTCTTGTGAGAAGTTTGCTGCAGGGCATTACCTTAGACAAGAAGGCTTCTTGTTTTATGACAATAGATTGTGTGTGCCTAAGTGCTCTTTGAGAGATCTTTTTGTCAGGGAATCCCATGGGGGCAGTCTAATGGGACACTTTGGGATTGCCAAGACCTTAAAGGTTTTGCAGGATCACTTCTATTGGCCGCACATGAAGATAGATGTGGAGAGAATCTGTGGGAGGTGTGCTACTTGCAAGCATGCCAAGTCCCAAGTTCAATCCCAGGGTTTGTATACTCCTTTACCCATTCCACACCATCCCTGGAATGACATTTCCATGGACTTTATTGTTGGATTACCTAGGACTAGAACCGGCAAGGATTCCATCTTTGTTGTTATTGATAGGTTCTCTAAGATGGCAAATTTCATAGTATGTCATAAAACTGATGATGCATTGCACGTTGCTAACCTGTTCTTTAAGGAAGTTGTTTGTTTTCATGGCATGCCTAGAACTATAGTTTCTGATAGAGACACTAAGTTTCTTAGTTACTTCTGGAAGACACTTTGGTCTAAGCTAGGCACTAAACTGTTGTTTTCTACTACATGTCATCCACAAACTGATGGACAAACTGAAGTAGTTAATAGAACCTTAGGAACACTCCTGCGTGCATTCATTAGAAAGAACTTAAGAACTTGGGAAGAATACTTACCACACTGTGAATTTGCATACAATCATGCTATGCATTCTGCTTCTAAGTATTCACCTTTTGAAATTGTTTATGGGTTCAATCCCACCTCTCCTTTGGATCTAATGCCTTTACCTGAGTGTGAAAGGATCAGTCTAGATGGCAAGAAGAAAGCAGAGATGGTCCAACGGATCCATGAGAAGGCTAGACAAAACATTGAGCAGAAAACCCAGCTTTATGAGAAGCAAGCCAACAAGGGGAGACGTGTGAGAACCTTTGAAGTAGGTGACCAAGTTTGGTTGCACCTGAGGAAGGATAGGTTCCCCAACGAGAGGAAGTCCAAGCTGATGCCAAGGGTTGATGGACCCTTCAAGATCATCCACAAGATCAATGACAATACCTACAAACTTGATCTCCATGGTAAGTATGATGTATCAAATAGCTTCAATGTCACTGACTTGGCTCCTTTTGCTGTAGATGAACCGGATTTGAGGACAAATCCTTTTCAAGAGGGAGGGGATGATGTGATCATGGACCGGATCACTAAGGAGAACAAGGAGAATCTAGATGAAACACAAGAAGCCACATTGCACCAGCAACCTGGTGATGATGCTCTAGCCATTCCTGAAGGTACCATGACTCGTTCCAGAGTCAAGAAGCTTAAAAAGAATGTTGTTGGATTACTCACTTCACATCCACAACAAGAAAGTCTTGGACAAGGTGTGATCCGAGATGTCTTGATCACCATTCAAGCCATCTCTACATCAAGCTAAGTTAGTGTCTAGGCAAGACATGGGGTGCGTGCTCTTTTCCTTGCTTTTGGTTTTGTCCCACGAGGTTTTCCGGAGGAAGGTTTTTCACGAGGCCACAACTTGTCTTCACATCACTTAGGCCCTCTCTCGGTACAAGACTAAAGAAGTTTACATTTTTATTTCATGTTAAAGCTTATGTTAAACTTAAACTATAGTTTCCCACCTATGAAGGTGCAATATCCAGTGGTCGACTTCCTGTCCATCCTATCTCCTGCCCAATCCGCATCACAATAGCCCACCACTTCGGTGCTTCTGTTGCACCCCATCCATACTCCAAGGTTTGGTGATTTGTTGAGATACATCAGGATCTTTTCCACCATGTGCCAATGATGTTCCTTTGGGATTTGCATGTGTTGACTCACCTGGTTCACAGCAAAAAAGATATCGGGTCGGGTAATGGTAAGGTAGATTAACTTACCAACAAGCTTTCTATAAAGCTTAGGATCATGGAATGGTCGGATATCTTCAATCTCCCCCTCACGAGGAACCTTGTACCCATCCTCTAGTGGAATCTTGGCTGTCTTTCCTCCATGTTTCCCTGCATCTTTCAAGAGATCAAGTGTATACTTTCTCTGGGACAGAAACAAACCTTCCTTGGATCTACATATCTCAATACCAAGGAAGTATTTCATCTCTCCCAAGTCTTTAATTTCAAACACAGATTTAAGGAAGTCTTTAGTGGATTGAATACCTGGCTTGTCACTTCCTGTGAAGATGATATCATCAACATACACAAGAAGGACAACTATACCTGATGTGGTCGAGAGAGTGAACAAGGTATGGTCCAGTTCAGATTTCTTGAACCCTTTCCATTGAAAGTTGTGCTCAACTTGTTGTACCAAGCTCTAGGAGATTGTTTGAGACCATAGATTGCCTTCTTGAGCCGAAGAACATTTCCCTTCTTTACTAAGTGTTCCAGGCCTGGTGGAGGATGCATGTAAACCTCATCTTCAAGTTCTCCTTGAAGAAAGTCATTCTTCACATCCATTTGCCAGAGACCCCACTCAAGGTTAACCGCAAGAGACAGTATGATTCTAATGGTGTGAAGCTTTGCAACTGGTGCAAAGGTATCCACATAATCTTCTCCATAGGTTTGAGTAAAGCCTCTTGCAACCAACCTTTTTTTCTTCCTATCAATCTTTTCATTTGCCAAGTATTTGATAGTAAAGATCCATCTACTGGTCACAGCCTTCTTCCCTTTTGGCAACTAACTTTCATACCATGTGTCATTCTTAATCATCGCCCCTGCTTCAGCACCAACTGACTCCTTCCACCCCTTTTCTTTAACAGCTTCCTCATATGACCTTGGTATATAGCTCTCGTCCAGACTGACCATAAAGGAACATACCACTTGAGATGGATGGGCAACCGCTTGGGCATTGTAGTATACCCTAGTGTTAACCCAGTCAGATGGTGGTCTTCTTATCCTAAAACTTCTCCTCAACTGTTGTTGCTGTTCTACTTCCCCTTCCTCCGGTTCTTCCTCCCCTTGATGTTCAGTACTTCGTTGACCTTCTTGAGTATCTCCACCTTGATCATGAGATCCGGAACTTCTATCTTCCTCTGGAGAGTCAAACTCTTCTTGTCCTGAATCAAACTCTTTACTACTGCCAGAGTTTTCAGCTTCATGATCTTCAGTGTTTCCCCCCTCATGACCAAGGTGGGGAGACTGGTTTGCTTCATTCGTCCCTGCTGGACCACTTCCATTTGGGTTCTTGGTCACTCTAATGCCAAGACCTTCCAAGATGATCCTCAGAGTTGCTGCCTTATCCGAGGTAAGGTCCTTCAACTCTTCTTGATTCTTTTCCTCATAATACCCCCTTTCTTCTATGAACTTGACATCCCTAGACACCAGGACTCTTCTTGCCACTGGATCATAACATTTATATCCCTTTTGAGTTGTGGAGTTGCCTCTGAACATTGCTTTTGTACTCTTGGCTTCCAACTTGTTTCTCAGCTCTCCTGGAATCAGCACATAACAAAAGCACCGAAAGACCCGCAGGTAGTCCACTGATGGCTTGTACTTGTTTAAGACTTCAAAGGGAGCTTGATCTTGTAATACCTTTGTGGGTTTGCGATTGATTAGATAACAAGCTGTAGTCACAGCATCATTCCAAAACCTCTTGGGAACATTTGCTTGAAACATTAAGGACCTTGCTACTTCCATGAGATGGCGGTTCTTTCTCTCAGCAACTCCATTCTGCTTAGGAGTGTATGGGCAACTAGTCTGATGAAGAATCCCATGTCGAGCTAAGTGATCCTTGAAGGCATGAATTGTGAACTCTCCTCCATTATTTGATCTAAAAATTTTGAACTTAGCATGATAATGGTTAGTCACATAAGATTGAAAGTTGTTAAATGCATCAAGGACCCTATCTTTTGTTGGAATGAGTGTTAACCAGGTGTATTTAGATTTTTCATCAATGAATGTTACAAAGTACTTATGATTATCCCTAGATATGCAAGGAGCAGTCCAAACATAAGAATGAATTAAATCAAAACACTTCTCATAAACAGTAGATGATCTTGGAAAGACATTCTTAAAATGCTTGCCTAAAATGCAAGCTTCACACTCATTATTTTCGAAAACAACACCTGGTAACATCAAGTTCAAAGCTCTAACATGAAAATGTCCTAGTCTAGCATGCCACAAAGCATTCTTATTCAAAGCAGAAGAAAGAGTAGTAAAGGAACAACTAAAATTAGAAACATGATCAACCTCTTCAAGCATATATAACTCGCCCTTGGTAACTCCTTTTCTAATCATTCTTTGGTTCTCAATATCCTGAAACTCAACCTCGTTAGGACTGAATATCACTTTACAATTCAAATCATTAGTGCATTTCTTAACTGATAACAAGTTTGAAGTGACTTCAGGCATATAGAAAGCTCTTGAGTTCTTACTAAATAGTTTTAGATTTCCCGCTCCTCTAATACGAATCTTACACCATTAGCAATCATGACATGACCATTAGCTGGTTCAATGTCTTTGATCAGATTGGTGTCACTTATCATGTGATGGGAAGCTCCTGAGTCTACTATCAATGGTTTAGATGAGCTATTAGCAATGTGACAAGTACCTTTAGGACTAGAACAAGCAAGATTTTGGCGGTTCATTTTATCTTCTATTGTCCTACCAGTTCTATCAGTCCTAAGATCATTCACATTTCCTAGCTTACTAGCAATCATTGAAGCACCAAGAGAATACCCATTAAGGTTACCAAAGGTGTTACCATTCTCCTTAAGCATTTTGATGAGAGCTTCAATGTCAGACCTCCTTATGTAGTCTTGATCATTGTTCCTGCTAGTACCTCCCGTGTATGCAACAAGAGACTTTCCTTCACTTGCCTCCCTCTTATCACCATCAGTTGTCCTGCTTGAGTCGGCACCAGTTGACCCTTTTGAGATGAGAGGTCCTTCATGAACTTGGCCGGCTTGAGATGTGGGTGAAGGATCCAGCACTTACTCTTCTTGTGGTCGTGCTTCTTGCAGTGATCACAGTTACCATTGAACCTCCGGTCCTCATACTTGTTGAAAGCTCCCTTGTTTGCCATTGGTGTTTCAACCTGATCAGTTTGCGCAGCTAGTTAGCCAAGGTAAGTTCCCCCTTACCTCCAAACAGCCCAATAAAACCTTGCTCCTTTTGTATCTGAGCACACACATCTTCTAGTGATGGAAGCTTCTCAGCTCTCAGGATATGCTTGATGAGGCTGTTGTAAGCTGGGTTTAGGGTGAGCAGGAGTCCAAATACCTTATCTTGCTCACGCCTTTCATTCAGCTCATCAGCATCAACCGTGCTTGGTCTCAGCATCTCTAGCTCAGACCAGAGTGCTCGGAACCTCCCAAGATGCTTAGTGAACTCCATATCTTCTTGTAGCAACCCGTTGATTGCTCTCCTCACCTCAAACACCCGGCTCAGGTTTGAGATGTTTCCACACACCTTCTTCAAGGTATCCCATAGATCCTTTGCAGATTCACAGTAGCTATAAGCTTCCATGATAGGAGTCTCAAGGGATCCTTGAAGTAGTGTCATCACCATCATGTCTTCTTGCTGTCATTTCTCCATCTCACTTGTGGCACTTGCAGCTTCACCTTCTTGAATAAGAGCTTAGGAGCTTCACCGGATGTGATATGACCCCATAAGCCCTTTCTTCCCACCGCAGTCTTCACCAAACGAGACCACAACATATAGTTACTCCCCTTGAGAGTAACCAAAACCTTCATGCTAACACTATCCATCTACAACCAGCTTGACTTGAAAAGCTTGGAAACGAGTAGACCTTTACCTTAGAACACGAATGAACCCAGAACCAAGAAGAAAGGTTGAGTCTTTGAAGGTAAGAACGAGAAAGACTCAAGCTTTTACACCATGCAAGCTTCAAACTTCAGTCTTCTACCCGGATCTACAAAGAACAGCCTTGGATCTTCAAAAAGCTCCAACCTTGATCTTCTTCAACTTGATGAACACAAACCTAGATCGTGATGAAACTGGCTCTGATACCATAAGATCTTTTGAGATCTTAGATGAATAAGTAACCAGAACTAGAATAGAAACAGATTTGATGAAGAGAAGACTTGATTTAGACTAAGAACTAAGAAAGATTAAGAGAGACTATGAAGAACATTATGAGACTCGAAAGTTTAGAGAGAACTGTATGCTTTATTCATAGAGAGAGTTGGGATATATAGAGGGGATTACAAGGGTTTCGTAAAGCAAAGAGAGGGAAAGTATGTGGACAGGAGAATAGGCGCATCCCATGGTTCAAACGAGTGGCTCTGGTGGCTAGATGTTAATGGCATCTTGACTAGATGCTCCTCACTTTACAGCTTGCACTGGCTTGTAAGCTTGACTGAGCCTTATCCACAAACGCTAACCTTGGCGCCTAAAGCTTCAATGTTTACTCGAACCAAACCTTCTCTTCCACTCCAAGTAACTCACTCGTTCTTCTAATGGTAAGTATTCTCCTTTTTACCTTTTTCACCTCAGTAACTTTTGTTGTACGGACAACCCCATTTTTGCACATTACCAAAACATGGTTTAATGTCCTTTTGGGTCAAACTTGTACGCCCTGTACGGCCTTGTACGGACAAGGTCGACTCAAACCCTTCCCTTTTCCTCCTTCTCTCTATTCAACACAAAGTAGTTACCTCAACTTAACAAATCATGCCATACATTCTGCTTCTAAGTACTCTCCTTTTGAAATTGTTTATGGGTTTAATCCCACCTCTCCTTTGGATCTAATGCCTTTACATGAGTGTGAAAGGGTTAGTTTGGACGGTAAGAAGAAAGCTGAGATGGTCCAACAAATCCATGAGAAAGCTAGGAAAAACATTGAACAGAAAACTAAGTTCTATGAGAAGCAAGCCAACAAAGGAAGGCGTGTGAAGCGCTTTGAAGTAGGTGACCAAGTTTGGCTTCACCTGAGGAAGGATAGGTTTCCCAACGAGAGGAAGTCCAAGCTAATGCCAAGGGTTGATGGACCCTTCGAGATCATCCACAAGATCAATGACAATGCCTATAAACTTGATCTCCAAGGTAAGTATGATGTATCAAATAGCTTCAATGTTACTGACTTGGTCCCTTTTGTTGTTGATGAACCAGATTTGAGGACAAATCCTTTTCAAGAGGGAGGGGATGATGTGATCATGGACCAGATTACTAAAGGGAGCAAATAGAGCTTAGATGAGCCATATGATGCCACAATGAACCAGCAGCCTGGTGATGATGCTTTGACCATTCCAGAAGGTCCCATGACCCGTTCCAGAGCCAAGACACTTAAGGAGACCGCTGTAGGTTTACTCACTTCACATCCACAACAAGAAGAAAGTCTTGGACAAGGTTTGATCCTAGATATCTTGATCACCATTCAAGTTATCTCTACATCAAGCTGAGTTAGTGTTTAGGCAAGTCATTTGGTATGTGCTCTTTTCCTTGCTTTTGGTTTTGTCCCAGGAGGTTTTCCGGAGGAAGGTTTTTAATGAGGCCATGACTTTTCTTACAAATCACCTAGGTCCTATCTCGGCCCAAGACTACCAGAAGTTCATTTATCTTTAGCTTATGTTATATTTTAAACTATAGTTTTCCATTTCATGTTTTCGAAACCCTAGAGAGTTTGTTCTCTAGTTTCTTTTATTTAAGGGTTTCCACAAAACCTATTGTACTCAAGCAATCAAATATTATCAAGTCTTATTTCTCTCTTGATGGCTCTCTCTCTAGAAGTTGTCGAGTATCTTTCTGGTGTGTCATATCTAGAGCCTTAAGGGTGTTTAACTTGGTGTGTCATATCCGAGCTAAGCATCTAGGAGTATCAAGAGTCCTCTCATCCCTCTTGTGTCACCATTCAATCCACAAACTTGAAGAACTTGAGTCCCTGATTCGTTCTTGCAAGGATCTATCATCCCAACAACCAAAGAAGCATCCTAGGGTCATGTCATGCTGCCATGTTTGCAAGGCCCTCACCAAGGCATAGAGTTCTTTGTCATAGGTTACATAGTTGAGAGTGGCTCCTCCAAGCTTCTCACTAAAGTAGGCGATGGGTTTCCTATCCTGCATCAATGCAGCACCAATTCCAATCCCTGAGGCATCACATTCAATCTCAAATGTTTTAGTAAAGTTAGGAAGCATTAAGAGAGGTGATTGAGTCAGCTTCTCTTTAAGGGTTTGGAATGCGGCTTCTTGTGCTTCTCCCCATTTGAATCCTACATCCTTCTTGATCACTTCTGTCATTGGAGCTGCAATGGTGCTGAAGTCTCTCACAAAACTCCTATAGAACCCAGCAAGCCCATGGAAACTTCTCACTTCTCCTACTGTGGTTGGGCTCGGCCAGTCCTTGATGGCTTTGATCTTCTCCTCGCCCAACTTAACTCAATCTGCACTCACAAAAAAGCCTAGGAAAACCAAGTTATTTGTGCAAAAAGTGCACTTCTTCAAGTTGGCAAAGAGTTTCTCATTTCTCAACACATTTAGGACAGCCCTAAGATGTTCTATTTGATATTCTAAAGCCTTGCTATATACTAAGATGTCATCAAAGTACACAGCAACAAAAATGCCTATGAATGATCTAAGAACATGATTCATTAACCTCATGAATGTACTAGGTGCATTTGTCAATCCAAATGCCATAACTAACCACTCATACAAACCATGCTTAGTTTTAAATGCAGTTTTCCACTCATCTCCTTCTTTCATCCTAATATGATGATAACCACTTTTCAAATCTATCTTAGAGAAGATGCAAGAACCATGTAATTCATCAAGCATATCATCTAATCTACCTACAGGATGGTCATACTTCACTGTGATGTTATTGATTGATCTACAGTCAACACACATCCGCCAAGTACCATCTTTCTTAGGCAAAAGGAGAACTGGTATAGCACATGGACTCAAACTCTATCGGATATAGCCCTTCTCCATGAGTTCCTCTACTTGTCTTTGCAACTCCTTGGTCTCAACCGGATTGGTTCTGTAAGCTGGTCGGTTTGGAAGTGTAGATCCTGGAACAAAGTCTATCTGGTGCTGAATCCCACGCAATGGAGGTAACCCAATGGGATTGTCCTCTGGAAATACATCTTGAAACTCCTGCAAAAGAGAAATCATTTCACTAGGATACACCGGTGTAGAATCTGTTAGGGTCAAAAGGTTTTCTTTAAACAAAAGTAAGATAGGTGGTTGTTTAGAGTAGAGAGTTCTTTTGATATCACCCATGTTTACATAGAAGTTTTAATGCTTAGTTCCAGCCGGTTTGAGATCAATCTCCTTCTTCTTTTGGAGTTGAATCTGATCATGCTGAACTTCCTTAGGTGTCAAGGGAACCAGGACCGTCTTGCGACCCTTGAACTCATAGGAGTGCTTGTTGGTGAAACCATCATGGATGACTGGGCGATCAGATTGCAAAGGTCTCCCAAGATATATGTGACCAGCTTCCATAGGTAAGACATCACACAAGACTTCATCTTCATATCTTCCTATGGCTAAGGGAATTAGAACTTGGTTAGAAACCTTCATGGTTCCTTCTTCATTCAGCCATTGTAGCTGGTAAGGTTTTAGATGCTTTTGAACCTTCAGACCCAACTTCTTGACCATTGTTTCACTAGAAGCATTCACACAACTGCCTCCATCAACTATGAGGCTGCAAACATTCCCTTGGACCAAGCACCTGGTATTAAACAGGTTCTCACGTTGCTCTAGTCCTCAATCTTGCTTTGCAAGCTTAGGATCCTTCTTGCTACTAAAAGCTTCCCTTGGACTGGTCCTTCTTCATGCTCTTCTTCAGTTTCTTTTGGTCAAACTCGGTGTTGTCATCTTCTGAAGCATACTCACCATTTTCCAGTAGGATCATGACTCTCTTGTTGGTACATTCATTGGCATAGTGACCTCGTCCTTGGCACTTGAAACACTTGACATCACGAGCTCTGGAACTAGAAGCCTCAGCCTTGCCCGTGTCAAGAGCACTGCTTGGTTTGGTTTATTCCCTCGGATAGGGTTTGTTTTCTTTCTGGTATGGCTTAGACTCCTTAGGATAGGTTGACTTCTCTTCCTTGGTGTTGTGTAACCGGTTGGATCCATAGCTGGTTCGTGAATGTCCCTTCCTCTTGAGCTGTTGTTCCACAACAATAGCCTTGTGTAACATCTCTTCTAACTCCACATAATGTTGCATCTCAACAATGTATTGTATCTCTCGGTTTAGACCACACAGGAACCTGGACATTGTGGCTTCTCTATCCTCTGATATACTAGCCCTTAGCATGAGTAACTCCATCTCCTGGTAGTATTCTTCCACTGATCTTGAACCTTGAGTAAGCTTTCTGAGTCTGTGGTGCAAGTCTGTATGGTAATGACTTGGAACAAACCTCTTGCGCATGATAGACTTCATCTCTGTCCATGTCTTAACTGGTTCCTCTCCATTCCTTCTACGGTTAGTAATATACTGATCCCACCAGCTTAGAGCATATTCATAGAACTCAGTAGCCGCTATCTGGATCTTCTTGTGATTGGTGTACTGCTTACACTGAAAGACCAGCTCAATCTTCTTCTCCCATTCAAGATAGGCATCCAGATCAGCTTTCCCATGGAAGGGGGGAATCTTGATCTTCAAACCAGAAAGCTCTTCTCTCTGGTTTGTCCTTCCTTCTTGTCCACGTCTATGCCTCCTTTGGCTTTGTCTTGATGAAGAACTGATATATTCGTAGTAGTTATCAGTTTCTTCAGAGCTGGCATGCTCTTGTCAAGTTGCATTAGGTCTTTCTTCTCTCCTAGTCTCTCGGCTGTGACCTTGACCAGTAGCTCTCCTTACTTCCTCTCTGAACTCTATGCGGAGCTCATTGAGATTGGTCCTCATCATCTCGGTCATTGTTGCTACCATAGACTGATTCAGTTGAGCAGTCATGGCTTCCATGAGCAGCTTGTTCTTCCGGACCAACTTGGCTTCTTCTTCAATCTTGGTTCCCATGGATGCCTGAACCAAGAAAACACAATAAGCAGTAAGTAGATCAAGGTAATCAAGAGAAGAAAAAAGGAAAAACTCAACACCAAAGAATTACTTGGTCGGCAAGGTGATTTATGCGGCTGACCTAAGCAAAAAAAAACTAGGGCTTTCGCCTAAAAATCAAAAAATGAAAGTGCACAAAACTCGTCTAGAACCCTAAACAAAATCGAGAAGCCCTAAACAATCATAGTTCTACTTTTGTTCAAGATGATTAAAGAGTTTTGCGGATGAAACAAAGAGATTTAAAGAGTAAACGAGACTTCCCTAACCAAAGTTGCTCTGATACCACATGACACGACCCTAGGATGCTTCTTTGGTTGCTGGGAGGATAAATCCTTGCAAGAACGAATCAGGGACTCAATTTCTTCAAGGTTTGTGGATTGAATGGTGACACAAGAAGGATGAGAGAACTCTTGATACTCCTAGATGATTAGCTCGGATATGACACAACAAGTAAACACCCTTAAGGCTCTTAATACTACACACCATAAAGACACTCGACAAACTTCTAGAGAGAGAGAGCCGTCAAGAGAGAACAAAAGACTTGATAATAGATTGCTTTAGTACAATAGGGTTTATGGAAACCCTTAAAAAAAAACCAGAGAACAAGCTCTCTAGGGTTTTGAAAACATAACATGAAAACTATAGTTTAAAAGATAACATAAGCTAAAGATAAATGAACTTCTAGTAGTCTTGGGCCGAGATAGGGCCTAGGTGATTTGTAAGACAAGTCATGGCCTCGTTAAAAACCTTCCTCTGGAAAACCTCGTGGGACAAAACCAAAAGCAAGGAAGAGAGCACACACCAAATGTCTTTCCTAAACACTAGCTCAGCTTGATGTAGAGATAGCTTGAATGGTGATCAAGATATCTTGGATCAAACCTTGTCCATGACTTTCTTCTTGTTGTGGATGTGAAGTGAGTAATCCTACAACAGTCTCCTTAAGTTTCTTGGCTCTGGAACGGGTCATGGGACCTTCTAGAATGGTCAAAGCATCATCACCAGGCAGCTGGTGCATTATGGCATCATGTGGCTCGTCTAAGTACTCTTTGCTCTCTTTAGTAATATGGTCCATGATCACATCACTCGTGATCAATTGAGGTAACTTAGAATCCGTTCCACCATCCTCCAGTGATGTTCCCTTGGTTGTTGCATGTGCTGGCTCACCTGGTTCACAGCAAAACAGATATCAGGACGGGTAATGGTTAGGTATATTAACTTACCAACCATCATCCTATAGAGTTTAGGATCTTCAAGGTATTGGCTGTTCTCAATCTCCCCCTCTCGTGGTACTTTGTACCCATCCTCCAATGGCATTTTAGCTATCTTCCCACCAAGTCTACCTGCATCTTTCAAAAGATCAAGAGTGTATTTCCTTTGGGACATGAACAAGCCTTCCTTGGACCTACATATCTCAATTCCAAGGAAGTATTTCATCTCCCCTAAGTCTTTGATTTCAAACACAAATTTTAGATAGTCTTTAGTATCTTGTATACCTTCTTTGTCACTTCCAGTTATGATGATATCATCAACATAAACTAGAAGGACAATAATACTTGAGCTTGTGGTGAGGGTGAAGAGAGTGTGATCTAACTCAGACTTCCTGAAGCCTCACCCATTCAAAGTGGTACTCAGCTTGTTGTACCAAGATCTAGGGGAATGCTTTAGGCCATAAAGATCTTTCTTCAACCTCAGCACATTCCCTGGTTTCACAAGACTCTCAAGACCTGGTGGCGGCTTCATGTAGACCTTATCTTCAATTTCTCCTTGTAGAAACACATTCTTGACATCCATTTGCCTAAGATCCCATTTATATTGGTTACCACTGATAGAACAATCCGAATGGTATGGAGTTTAGCAATTGGAGTAAATGTGTCAAGATAGTTTTCTCCATAAGTTTGAGTGAAGCCCCTAGCCACAAGTCTTGTCTTCCTTCTATCTATCTTCCCATTTGGCAGGAACTTGATGGTGAATATCCATATACTGGTCACTGCTCTCTTCCCTTTAGGAAGTTCACTTTCATACCATATCTTGTTTTTGATCATGGCATTAGCTTCATCAGCCACAGAGGCTCTCCATTTTTCATCCTTCATAGCTTCTTCATATGTCCGAGGCACTTGGCTTTCATCTAGACAGGTGATGAAAGGACAATGCTCTTTTGGGAACTTGGCAAACGAGCATACCACCTGACTTGGATGTGCTACTGCTTGAGCATTGTAGTACACCCGAGTGTTGACCCAGTTGGATGGATCTCTTCTCACCCTCATACTCCTCCTTAGTGGTGGTGCTTCTTCTTCCATTGGTTCCTCATGACCTACTTCCTCAGGTCCATTGTTGTTTTCTTCACTTCCCTCTTCACTTGCTGCGTCACCTTGATCATGATTTCCTAAGTGTTCCTCTTCTTGACCCCCGGTCTCAGGTTCATTTCCCCCTTCATGATCATGGTGAGCTTGATCTTCAGCTTCATGAGTGTTTGGCCCTTCTTGCCTCCTCTGATCCTGGGTTGTATTGATCCCAAGGCCCTCAAGAATGATCCAGAGACTAGCTGCCTTATCAGAGGCTTGGGATAGATCCTTCAAATCACCCCAAATTTTCTCTTCATAGTACCCTCTTGACTCCACAAACTTCACATCCCTAGACACCAGAACTCGCCTTGTCTTTGGATCAAAGCACTTGTAGCCCTTCTGAGTTGTTGAATATCCAATGAACATTGCCCTTGTACTCTTTGGTTCCAGTTTGTTCCTCATCTCTCCGGGAACCAGAACAAAGCAAAGACACCCAAACACCCTTAGATGACTTAGAACCGGCTTCTCCTTGTTTAGAACTTCAAATGGAGCATTGTCTTCTAGAACTCTGGTAGGTGTTCGGTTGATCAAGTAGCAAGCAGTCATCACAGCATCACTCCAAAATCTTTTGGGAACATTGGACTGGAACATGATCGACCGAGTCACCTCCATGAGATGCCTATTCTTCCTTTCAGCCACTCCATTTTGTTGAGGAGTGTAAGAGCAGCTTGTTTGGTGAAGGATCCCGTGTTGAGCTAGATGTTGCTTGAATGCCAGGCTTGTGTACTAACCACCATTATCAGACCTGAAAATCTTAATCTTGGCATGGTAATGGTTAATAACATAAGCCTGAAAGTTTCTAATGCATCAAGCACTCTATCCTTAGTTTGAATGAGAGTTATCCAGGTGTATTTTGATTTTTCATCAATGAATGTTACAAAATACTTGTAGTTTTCCCTAGATAAACAAGGAGCAGTCCACACATCTGAATGCACAAGATCAAAACACTTTTCATAAAAAGTAGTAGATTTTGAAAAACTGCCTTACAATGTTTACCCAAGATACATGCTTCACATTCATTATTCTTATACATGACACCTGGTAACATTAAACTTAGAGCTCTAACATGAGGGTGACCTACTCTAGCATGCCACAATGCATCATTATTCAACACAGAAGTAGAACTAAACGAGTATTTTAAATCAGAACTAGGGGCAGTGTCTTCAAGCATGTAAAGAGCTCCTTTTGTTACTCCCTTTCCGATCAACTTATGGCTCTCAATATCCTAAAACTTCACATCATTAGGACTGAATATAACATTACAATGCAAATCAGTGGTGCATCTCTTAACTGACAATAGATTGGATGTGAATTCAGGCATGTAAAAGGCTTTAGACTCCTTATCCAATAGGCTCAACTTGTCGATTCCTCTTATTGCTATTCTATCACCATTAGCAATCATAACATGACCCTGAGCAGGTTCTATGTCCTTTATCAAGTTATTATCACTAATCATATGGTGAGAGGCTCCTGAATCAACAACTAGAGGTTTACTAGTGTTATGAGCATGATAGGAACAAGGCAACTCAGGTTTATGTTCTAAATGATCACGGTTCTTAAACAACCTAGATGCAGCAATATGAGAGTCATTTCCAGTTTTGAAGTGACCAGGAATACTAGACAGGCTATAAGCAGCATAGGAGTACCCTAGAGGGTTACAGATACATTACCATTCTCCTTGAGAGCTTTGATGAGGGCATCAATGTCTGACCTCCTGATCAGCTCATGATCCATGCTCTTCAAGGGAGTGTGTTGAGATGTCAAGGCCTTTTGATGTGATCATGGACCAGCTTACTAAAGAAGAAAAAGGGAGCTTAGATTATGTGATCATGGACCGGATCACTAAGGAGAATAAGGAGAGTCTAGATGAGCCACATGAAGTGACAATGCACCAGCAGCCTGGTGATGATGCTCTAGCCATTCCAGAAGGCCCCATGACTCGTTCCAGAGTCAAGAAACTTAAGGAGAATGTTGTTCGATTACTCACTTCACATCCACAACAAGAAGAAAGTCTTGGACAAGGTTTAATCCGAGATGTCTTGATTACAATTCAAGCCATCTCTACATCTTAGTGTCTAGGCAAGACATTTGGTGAGTGCCCTTTTCCTTGCTTTTGGTTTTGTCCCACGAGGTTTTCCGGAGGGAGGTTTTAAAAGAGGCCACAACTTGTCTTACACATCACTTAGGCTCTATCTCGGCCCAAGACTAGCAGAAGTTTACATTTTTAAGCTTATGTTATTTTTAAACTATAGTTTTCCTTTTTACTATTTTCGAAACCCTAGAGAGCCTGTTCTCTGGTTTCTTTTATTTAAAGGGTTCTCCTAACCCTATTGTACGCAAGCAATCAATAAACCACGAGTTTCTTTTCTCTCTTGATGGCTCTCTCTCTAGAAAGTGTGTCGAGTTCTGGTGTGTAATATCCAGAGATCTAAGGGTGTCTTATTTGGTGTGTCATATCCAGATCAGTCGCCTATGAGTATCAAGAGATCATCCATCCCTCTTGTGTCACCATTCAATCCACAAACCTTGAAGAACTTGAGTCTCTGATTCGTTCTTGCAAGGATCTATCTATCCCTATCAACCAAAGAGCATCCTAAGGGCGCATCAAGTGGTATCAGAGCAACTTTGGTTTGGGAAGTCTCGTTTTCTCTCTTGTTCTTTTTGTTTCATCCGTGTTTGATCTCTATCATCTTGAATAAGCAGTAAAACTAATCTGTTTAGGGCTGCTCGAAATTCATAGAGATTAGACAAGGTTTCAATTTTTTCCTTTTTGCTTGCAGAAACCCTAGTTGATAAACCCTAGCCGCCTAAGTTCTTGTCTCCCTAGATCACTTTGTTTCTTCTGCAAATCTTGTTAATCACCTTGAACACGAGTAGATCTAAGTTGTTAGGCTGCTCGAAATCTTAGAGAAGTTTTAGACAAGATTTAGAAGAATTTCCTTTTTGCTTGCAAGCGGAAGCCCTAGAATTGGAAAAACCTAGCCGCTATCCTTTTTTCTCTTATCTTGCCGAGCAAGCTTATCCTTTTTGTGTTGATCTTTTTCCTTTTTACTTCTTGTGTACTCCTTGAACTACTTACTTTCTTAATCTTTCTCTTGTCTCAGGTACCATGGCAGGAGATCAGAAAGGAGACCTCACTAAGGATGAAAGGCTGTTACTTAAGGCAGTGAATGCTCAGCTGCAGCAGAAGATGAAAGCTAGTCTTGATCAACTTTGGAAGGAGTTTAGACAGGATCTTCAACAAGTTATTCGTCATAGTCTTGAGTCTAGAAGCAAAGAGAGAAGACTGATACGTGGGCATGAAGGCAGAGATAATTTTGCTGACCAAAAGATAAGAATCCATCCTTTCTATGGTGATGATCCGACAGTATATGTGGAGTGGGAAGAGAAGATGGAGTTGTTATTCAATTTTCAAAGCTATGCTGAAAGAAAGAAGGTTCAAGTGGCTACTGCTGAGTTTTGTGGTGATGCTTTGAGATGGTGGAATCACTTGATAAGGTCCAGAAGACTTGATGGAAAAGAACCAGTGGAAACTTGGCATAAGCTGAGGACTTTGATGCGTAGAGAGTATGTTCCAAGACAGTACCACAAGGATGTACTTCAAAGGCAACCAGAGACAAAGCTACACTCTTTAAACTCTGCTCAGAAACAACAAGACAGCAAGAACTCAAGTCCAATTGGATCATCAAGCAAAACCTCAACGTGTCCCATTGAAGATAGCATAAGGAAGGGAATTTCACAAACGTTTAGGGATGTGGAGAAACAACTCAATCAGGCTAAGACTACACGTCCTTCCTTAGAAGTACAGAACCAAGCGCCATTCACTGATGTCTTAGACCTCAAACTTTCAGAACCAGACTCAGCTGCACAATCATATTTAACTGCACCAACTCAAGAAGCTCAAATAGAAACATCTTTGGTAAAAGAAAGTTTGGGACAGAACAAGAGTTTTCTCTTTTCTTACCTCAGCCTGAATTCAATTTAAGTACTTCTTGTGATGAAATAACTTTTCTTAAACCGGTGCAACTGAGTAGCCTTGTTTTAGTGTCACAGGTTGCAAAAGAAAAATCAGTAGATAGAGAACCAGAGCAATCAACACAAGGAGAAGAGTTGGAACATCAGAACAGCTTGCAGTCTAACCCAATTGCTAAACCCTTGTCTCATAACCAGAAAAATCACTGTAAGGAAGCTAAAGTGGTTAGTTCTGTGCCTATAATGTGTGTTAAAGTGAGTAATAAAGACATAAAACGTTTTGGTCTTGACAAAGTAAAAGATTTTTGTGTTTCAAATTCTGTTTTTGATAACTTGCTTAGATCTTTTAAAGGACTGGAACCAGAAAACCTCTTTGATCAAAAACATTTTCAAAATAATAATAACAACATTACTGGTCATGTTTTGAGTTTTGATCAGTTTCTGAAACATAGCAAAAGCTTTGATCACTTTGAAAAGGTTTTAGAGCTTGAGTTGAAACAAACTGATTTCTGTTTTAGAATTATGATTCACTTGCTAGAACAAAAGAGAAGAATTTTGTTGTGAATTCTAGGCATGATTTGATCACTAATGATTATTATGCACCTACATATGTCTTGAAAGAACCTAAGAAGTTGCATGAACCGAAATCGCATCATTCTGTTTTTTGGTTTGAAATTTTGAAATCTACAAATATCTCTGAGCTTGAGATTGATTGTTTGTGTGCGGAAAATGATTCTAAACGTGTAGGACTGTTCTTTGAGGATATTTTAGTGTATAACACTTTTTTTGATAAACCTGTTGCACAATTGAAACGAGAACTCTCAGCTTCTGAATGTGTGAACTTGATCCTTGATGATATTTGGGTCTGTAATATTTTCTTTGATATGCATAATAGATGGAAGAGTCATACTGTTTTGTGCTCTGGAGACATCCTTGTCTATAATACTTTCTTTGACCTGATAACACACTTGACTTGTTCAAAATAAGCTGAGAAAGGTACAGGTGAAAAGAGGAGCTACATTGATCAGAGTATCAGTGATGAGTCTTTGGCTAAGTTGGAGAAGCACCAAACAAATCTTGAAAAGTGTCTAGTCGCCAGCTGTGATATAGGAGTAGTCAGAAGATCATATCTCATCAAAAAAAAATGATTTAGGCCATGAAACCAACTGCATTAGAAACTTAACTCATCAGGCTATCACGTCGATTTGGAATCATGTCCAAAGCTTCTCAGGTGAAAGAGTTATGGGTTATACAAGTCAGGTGATCCTATCTCTGCTTTGTTTGAATTTTGCTAAGTTTAGAACATCTCAAACCTATCTATGGCGACCAGGTGAGCATGCTAAGATAAGTGGTCATGTTTTCAATGATTCTTTTATCACTCTTCACACAGATATAATACTCTTGTTTTTATCAAAAGAACCAAGTATAGATTTCAGGAAAGCTTTGAAGGGTGTAAGGAGAAGCTACAAGCGTGAAGAAGATATGAGGTTCAAACCATCATATTTGGACCAGGATAAGCACCAAGGCGTCACTTGCTTCTTCATCATCAAAGAATCACCTACAGACGCAACATACAAGCCAAAACCGAGCAGAAAAGAATTTGGACTATTGCTCTTACTCTATGATAAAATTTTATGTTCTAACTTATTGTGTGTCAAAGAGTATGATGCAGGTTTGAGTAATGAATCAGGAATCAAACTGATCAGTCCCTTCTACATATCTGAACCAATCAGCAACAATGCCTATCAAAGAGGCTTGCAAGGTAAGTGTAATCTGATTTCAAACATTGATGTTACTAACTTGGTCTCCTCTATTGCAGGTAAAACAGATTTGAGGACAAATCTTTTTGAAGAGGGAGGGGATGATGTGATCATGGACCAGCTTACTAAAGAGGACAAAGGGAGCTTAGATTATGTGATCGTGGACCGGATCACTAAGGAGAATCAGGAGAGTCTAGATGAGCCACATGAAGTCACAATGCACCAGCAGCCTGGTGATGATGCTCTAGCCATTCCAGAAGGCCCCATGACTCGTTCCAGAGTCAAGAAACTTAAGGAGAATGTTGTTGGATTACTCATTTCACATCCACAACTAGAAGAAAGTCTTGGACAAGGTTTGATCTGAGATGTCTTGATCACAATTCAAGCCATCTCTACATCAAGCTGAGTTAGTGTCTAGGCAAGACATTTGGTGCGTGCTCTTTTCCTTGTTTTTGGTTTTGTCCCACGAGGTTTTCCGGAGGAAGATTTTAACGAGGCCACAACTTGTCTTACACATCACATAGGCTCTATCTCGGCCCAAGACTAGCAGAAGTTTACATTTTTAAGCTTATGTTATTTTTAAACTATAGTTTTCCTTTTTACTATTTTTGAAACCCTAGAGAGCCTGTTCTCTGGTTTCTTTTATTTAAAGGGTTCTCCTAACCTATTGTACGCAAGCAATCAATAAACCACGAGTTTCTTTTCTCTCTTGACGGCTCTCTCTCTAGAAAGTGTGTCCAGTTCTGGTGTGTAATATCCAGAGATCTAAGGGTGTCTTATTTGGTGTGTCATATCGAGATCAGTCGCCTAGGAGTATCAAGAAGTCATCCATCCCTCTTGTGTCACCATTCAATCCACAAACCCTGAAGAACTTGAGTCGCTGATTCGTTCTTGCAAGGATATATCCATCCCTATCAACCAAAGAGCATCCTAGGGGCGCATCACCTTTCCTTCCCCTTCACGAGTGGTTGAACCAGCTCCGGATGAACCACCGGCTTCACTTGCTTCGGCTGAAAGGTGGGCTCTTGCATCACGATCCTTCATAAACTTTCCCGGCTTAAGATGGGGATGGAGTATCCAACACTGGCTCCTCTTATGACCATGCTTCTTGCAGTGATCACAGTTGCCTTAAAACCTCCTTTCCTCACCTCCTCTTCTTTCATCAGGCCTGTACATAGCTTTGTTAGCTTGGACAGCCTCAGCTTGGTTGGCCAGGGACAGTTCCCCCTTACCACCGAACAACCCCAAGGACCCTTCCTCCTTCTGGATCTGAGCACAAACTTCCTCCAAAGTTGGAAACTTTGGGGACCTCAGTATGTGTTTGATCAGATCGTTGAAGGCCGGATTCAGAGTCAACATTAATCCAAACACCTGATCTTGTTCATGCCTCTCCATGAGTGTGTATTGATCTATTGTGTTGGGTCTAAGCATCTCCAGTTCAGACCACAAGGCCCTGAACTTACCCAAGTGTTTGGTGAACTCAACATCTTCTTGAACAAGAGTGTTTATGGCTCTCTTGAGCTCAAACACCCGGCTCAGATTAGAAGTGTTACCATAGATCTTCTGAAGTGTCTCCCACAGGTCCTTTGGTGTCTCGCAGTAGCTGTAAGCCTCCAGTATGGGTGGATCTAGAGATCCTTTGATCATGGTAAGCACCATCATCTCGTCTTGAGTCCACTTCTGTTGATCAGCTACAGCAAGCTCCCTTGTACCTTCTTCTTCACTAGCAACTGGTTTTGGAGCTCCATCCGAGATGTGACTCCACAAACCCTTTCTCCCAACCGCAGTCTTCACTAACCGAGACCACAACTAGCAGTTTCCCCCACCTTTAAGAGTAACCGGAACGGTTATTGTCATTTTACTTCCTTCCATCTTCTAAACAAACTTCAAGAACCCAGAAAGCTTGAACCTTTGAACTCGAAATGAATCTGAAGGATAACAAATCTAAACACCAGAATATGAGTAACCTGGCTATGCTTCCTTGAGATTTTGAGAGAATAAGAGTAGATGAACCGAGATTAAGAGAGAAAGAGTGAAAAGAGTGAGAGATTAGAGTGGAGTATACACAATGTTCATGATGAACACGAGAGAAGAGAAAAACTTGAAAGAAAGAAATGAATTGCTTAATTAATTAATCTGAGAGGATTTTACACTTATATAGAAGCTTTACAACGGATACAAAAGGAATGGTAAAGAGAGAAGAGACGTGGCTGGTCTAAGGAGAGTGGCGCGCCTGGTTTGAACTTGTATCTGTGGGAGCGATATGCTTTTGGCATCTTGACCAGATACCTTCACCTTCCCAGCTCTGGACAGGCTGTCTTGGTCAAGCTTATCTCCTTATCCGCGATCCTCTTTCTTACTAAGTAACCATCCAAATTAACCTTCCTCCTTTTACCGGGCCAGTTTACCTTGCCTTCTCTCTGCCTTGATGTCTAAGAATCCGCCATGGATGTACGGACCTTGAGTTGTGCGGACAAGGTCCATCCGTACAACCTAACCCGGATTTTGCACAAGACCAAAATGTATTTTGGTCAAGTTTAAAGAGCTTTGGGTCGAGTAATCCGTACAGTCAGCCGTACAATCCGTACAGTCTGTACCGTCCGTACACTCGCCCTAATTTTGCACAAACCTTCCTTTGATCCCAAACTTCATTCTAAGCCTCTTAAACCTCCTCTCTTTATTTCCTCAGATCAACATTCCTAACTTTACTAAAACCTTTGAAATAGAATGTGATGCCTCAGGGATTGGAGTTAGTGCTGTATTGATGCAGGATTGGAAACCCATCACCTACTTTAGTGAGAAGCTTGGAGGAGCCACTCTCAACCATGCGACCTATGACAAAGAACCCAATGCCTTGGTGAGGGCCTTGCAAACATGGCAACATTACTTGTGGCCCAAGGAGTTTGTCATCCACACTGATCATGAGTCTCTAAAGTATCTCAAAGGGCAGAGTAAGCTTAGTAAGAGACACGCAAGATGGGTTGAGTTCATAGAGACATTCCCACACGTGATCAAATACAAACAAGATAAGGAGAACATAGTTGCTGATGCACTATCTCAGAGGTATGTTCTCTTGACCACTCTTGATGCTAAGCTACTAGGTTTTAAGCAGATTAAAGATATGTATGATACTGACCTTGATTTCAAAGAAGCTTATGTGTCTTGTGAGAAGTTTGCCGCTGGACACAACTTTAGACAGGATGGATTCTTGTTTTATGATAACAGATTGTGTGTGCCTAATTGTTCTCTACGAGATCTATTTGTTAGGGAATCCCATGGGGGCAGTCTAATGGGACATTTTGGGATTGCCAAGACCCTTAAAGTTTTGCAGGATCACTTTTATTGGCCACACATGAAGAGAGATGTGGAGAGAATCTGTGGAAGGTGTGCTACTTGCAACCATGCTAACTCCCAAGTCCAATCCCAGGGTTTGTACACTCCTTTACCAATTCCACACCATCCTTGGAATGACATATCCATGGATTTCATTGTTGGATTGCCTAGGACTAGAACCGGAAAGGACTCCATATTTGTTGTTGTTGATAGGTTCTCTAAAATGGCACATTTCATAGCATGTCATAAGACTGATGATGCATTGCATATTGCTAACTTGTTCTTTAAAGAGGTTGTTCGTATACATGGCATGCCTAGGACTATAGTTTCTGATAGGGACACTAAGTTTCTTAGTTACTTTTGGAAGACTCTTTGGTCTAAGCTAGGCACTAAGTTGTTGTTTTCTACTACATGTCATCACCAAACTGATGGACAAACTGAGGTAGTTATTAGAACTCTAGGAATACTCCTGCATTCATTCATCAAAAAGAACTTGAAAACTTGGGAAGACTACTTACCACATTGTGAATTTGCATACAATCATGCCATGCATTCTGCTTCTAATTATTATCCTTTTGAAATTGTTTATTTGTTCAATCCCACCTCTCCTTTGGATCTAATGCCTTTACCTGAGTGTGAAAGGGTTAGTTTGGACGTTAAGAAGAAAGCTGAGATGGTCCAGAAAATCCATGAGAAGGCTAGACAAAATATTGAACAGAAAAATAAGTACTATGAGAAGAAAGACAACAAGGGAAGGCGTGTGGAGCTCTTTAAAGTCGGTGACCAAGTTTGGCTTGACCTAAGGAAGGATAGGTTTCCCAATGAGAGGAAGTCCAAGCTGATTCCAAGAATTGATGGACCCTTCGAAATCATCCACAAGATCAATGACAATGCCTATAAACTTGATCTCCAATGTAAGTATGATGTGTCTAATAGCTTCAATGTTACTGACTTGGTTCCTTTTGTTGTTGATGAACCAGATTTGAGGACAAATCCTTTTCAAGAAGGAGGGGATGATGTGATCATGGACCAGATTACTAAAGAGAGCAAAGAGATCTTAGACGAGCCGCATGATGCCTCAATGCACCAGCAACCTGGTGATGATGCTTTGACCATTCCAGAAGGTCCCATGACCCGTTCCAGAGCTAAGAAACTCAAGGAGATTGTTGTAGGATTAATCACTTCACATCCACAACAAGAAGAAAGTCTTGGCCAAGGTTTGATGGTCCGAGATATCTTGATCACCATTCAAGCTATCTCTACATCGAGCTGAGCAAGTGTTTAGGCAAGACAATTGGTGTTTGCTCTTTTCCTTGCTTTTGGTTTTGTCCCACGAGGTTTTTCGGAGGAAGGTTTTTAACGAGGCCACAACTTGTCTTACAAATCACCTATGCCCTATCTCGGCCCAAGACTACTAGAAGACCATTTATTTTTATCTTATGTTATCTTTTAAACTATAGTTTTATGTTATGTTTTCAAAACCCTTGAGAGCTTGTTCTCTGGTTTCTTTTATTTAAGGGTTTCCGCAAACCCTATTGTACTCAAGCAATCTATTATCAAGTCTTTTGTTCTCTCTTGACGGCTCTCTCTCAAAAAAGCTTGTCGAGTGTCTTCTGGTGTGTAATATCCAGAGGTTTAAGGGTGTTTATCTTGGTGTGTCATATCCGAGCTATCCATCTAGGAGTATCAAGAGTTCTCTCATCCCTCTTGTGTCACCATTCAATCCACAAAACTTGAAGAACTTGAGTCTCTGATTCGTTCTTGCAAGGATCTATCCTCCCATCAACTAAAGCAGCATCCTAGGGTCGTGTCATTATCCCAAGTGACTTAGATAGACAGATTGAAAGAGTTTAGTTGCCAATCCACTTTACCATCCCCAGCTGGATTTCTCCTCAGCTCTTTGTTCTTTTCTTTTATTTTTATTTTTTTGATTTGGCCGATCTCTTTCTGTTTTTGGATCTTAGACCACTTTTCTTTTGATTTTTTTTCAGGGGTTGGCCGGATCAGCTTACAACAGATAGAAAGAGAAGAAAGTTTTTGATGGAATGATATATCTGAGTAGACAAACACAAACCCTAACCTTCAAGTGTCTCTGATACCAATTGGTACGGCCTGGATAGGCTGTTCTCCACGGATCACTTGAACGGGATTGATAGAGGGTTGATCTAGAGGCTACTAGCACTCGGATCTGTTGATGAACTTCTCTCCTTGGCGATGGGGATGCCTTAGAGATGTGTTGCTACTCAAAGACATAGGATTGCCCTGTATTGTCGTTGATGGGTCACAAGGAATTCCTTCCTTTAGAAGAAGATCAATGTTCCTTTAGCTGAATAGAGAAAGCAGTAACGAGGCAAGCAATTTGCTGAAAAGTTTTGTGTTGCTTGATTAAATCCTAAGCTTCTCAACGACACTAGTTAAATAAAGAAAATGTCTAACTCTAATCTTAAACCAAGTTGGTTTAGTCTAAACCTATTCCTAATTGGTTTACTAACCCTAAACCCAATTGCAATTGGTTTACTCTGAATCGAAAATCCTAAATCTAATTGTCCTTGGTTTACTGGTTCAAATTAAGTACAAATCAAAATCATATTAAACCAACATGCTGGTTTATCTTCAGTCTTCATTGATTCCTTGATGTGATCATGGACCAGATTACTAAAGAGAGCAAAGAGAGCTTAGACGAGCCACATGATGCCACAATGCACCAGCAGCCTGGTGATGATGCTTTGACCATTCCAGAAGGTCCCATGACCCGTTCCAGAGCCAAGAAACTTAAGGAGACTGTTGTAGGATTACTCACTTCACATCCACAACAAGAAGAAAGTCTTGGACAAGGTTTGATTGTCCGAGATATCTTGATCACCATTCAAGCTATCTCTACATCAAGTTGAGATATTGTTTAGGCAAGACATTTGGTGTGTGCTCTTTTCCTTGCTTTTGGTTTTGTCCCACGAGGTTTTCCGAAGGAAGGTTTTTAACGAGGCCACGACTTGTCTTAAAAATCACCTAGGCCCTATCTCGGCCCAAGACTACTAGAAGATCATTTATTTTTAGCTTATGCTATCTTTTAAACTATAGTTCTTATGTTATGTTTTCGAAACCCTAGAGAGCTTGTTCTCTGGCTTCTTTTATTTAAGGGTTTATGCAAACCCTATTGTACTCATGCAATCTATTATCAAGTCTTTTGTTCTCTCTTGACCGCGCTCTCTCTCTAAAGCTTGTCGAGTGCCTTCTGGTGTGTAATATCCAGAGCTTTAAGGGTGTTTATCTTGGTAAGTCATATCCGAGCTATTCATCTAGGAGTATCAAGAGTTCTCTCATCCCTCTTGTGTCACCATTCAATCCACAACCCTTGAAGAACTTGAGTCTCTGATTCGTTCTTGCAAGGATCTATCCTCCCATCAACCAAAGCAGCATCCTAGGGTCGTGTCATGTGGTATCAGAGCCTGGTTTGGTTAGGGAAGTCTCATGTGTTAAACCTGAAGTGATAATCAATCACTTAGGGTTATTGAACAAAGAAGGACCAAACCTCTGTGGAAGTTCTGTCAAGAACTAAGGAGGGTCCAGAAAGCAATGCTGAGCTAGAAAGAGGTCTATGATGGGTTTAAAATGAAGGAAGAAGGCTTGGGTGAAGTTTGGAGTAATTTGGTGTGCAAAGTTAGGGCAGTCCGTACTGTACGGCCTGTACAGCCTGTACGGACTAGGTTGACCCGGAAACTTTACACTCGACCAAATGAGCATGTTTTGGGTCAATGCAAAGTTGGGGTGAAATGTGTACGGACCAAACCCTAATCCGTACACATCCATGGAGGAGACTTGAGGCACAAGGCAAGAAGAAACCTAGAAAGAAGAAAGGAAGAAGAAGGGATCTGTATGGTATCAAAAGAGGATTAGGCGAGATGCTCTTGCCTAAGGATAAGGAAGAGCTTTATCCAGACTGGAAAGGAAGAGCTGAATGTGGACTGGTCTATGGACAGATACATGAGGCGTGTTGGTGCATTCTCAGACATACTTTCTTTCCCTTAGCTAGCAAGTGACGGCCTGTCCAAGCAGTTCTGGCCAAGCATTTCAAATTATGTTGACTCCTTTATTTCTGTGTTGAATTCTCTTGTAAACCCTTATGTAACCTCATTCCCTATTTAAAGGGCTCATTCTCGAGTGTAATAGTAAGTAGAATAGGGGGTTTTCCCCTTTCCTCTTCACAAATCTCTTAGTCTCTCTCTAGTCTCCCCAAAACCCTAGTCTCTCGTTTACTTTCTCTCTCTCTCATCAGTTTCACTCTCATTTAGACCTAAACAAGCTCTCATCTTCCCCATTGGGGTTCCTATCACTTACACAACCATAGCTCTGTAAAGTTTCCATGGTATGAGAGCCAGGTTCATCAGAACCTGAGCTAAAGCTTCCACAAACCTCACAATCTCACTCATCTCTAAACGAAACCTTGAAGACACATCCATCCATCCTAGATCTGTTTCTGGAAGAAGAAGAAGCTTGAATCCGTGGAGTATTCTCCTCGTCTCTCAGCCGTTCCTGTCTGTACCAGATGAAGAAGACTCGTTGGAAGCAAAGGTGGATGGAGAGGTGCCATGAACCTTACCCAGATCCATCTTGTTCAGGAGTCATGTTCATCGGGTTCCAAAGAAGATCATCCTGAAGGGCGAGCTGATAATATGAAGAAACGAGGGGTCTTTTGAGATGGAGATACAAGAAGGTGGTCCTAGACTGAAGGAGAATGATGTGATCATGGACCAGATTACTAAAGAGAGCAAAGATAACTTAGACGAGCCACAAGCCACAATGCACGAGCAGCCTGGTGATGATGCTTTGACCATTCCAGAATGTCCCATGACCCATTCTAGAGCCAAGAAACTTAAGGAGACTGTTGTAGGATTACTCACTTCACATCCACAACAAGAAGAAAGTCTTGGACAAGGTTTGATCCGAGATATCTTGATCACCATTAAAGCTATCTCTACATCAAGCTGAGTTAGTGTTTAGGCAAGACATTTGGTGTGTGCTCTTTTCCTTGCTTTTGGTTTTGTCCCACGAGATTTTCCGGAGGAAGGTTTTTAACGAGGCCACGACTTGTCTTACAAATCACCTAGGCCCTATCTCGGCCCAAGACTACTAGAAGTTCATTTATCTTTATCTTATGTTATCTTTTAAACTATAGTTTACATTTTTATGTTTTCGAAACCCTAGAGAGTTTGTTCTCTGGTTTCTTTTATTTAAGGTTTTCCGCAAACCCTATTGCACTCAAGCAACTATTATCAAGTCTTTTGTTCTCTCTTGATGGCTCTCTCTCTCTAGAAGTTTGTCGAGTGTCGTTCTGGTGTGTAATATCCAGAGCCTTAAGGGTGTTTACTTGGTGTGTCATATTCGAGCTAATCATCTAGGATTATCAAGAGTTCTCTCATCCCTCTTGTTTCACCATTCAATACACAAACCTTGAAGAACTTGAGTCCCTGATTCGTTCTTGCAAGGATCTATCCTCCCAGCAACCAAAGAAGCATCCTAGGAGTGTGTCATGTGGTATCAGAGCAACTTTGGTTTGGGAAGTCTCATTTACTCTTTAAATCTCTTTGTTTCATCCGCAAAACTCTTTAATCATCTTGAACAAATGTAGAACTAGGATTGTTTAGGGCTGCTCGATTTTGTTTAGGGTTCTAGACGAGTTTTGTGCACTTTCCTTTTTTTATTTTAGGCGAAAGCCCTAGATATTTTAAACCTAGGCACATAGAGTTTACCTTGTCGAGAAAGCAATTCTTGTGTTGAGCTTTTTCCTTTTTGCTTCTCGTGATTACCTTGAATCTATTTACTGGTTATTGTGTTTCCTTGGTGCAGGCATCCATGGGAACCGAGACTGAAGAAGAAGCCAAGTTGGTCCGAAAGAACAAGCTGCTCAAGCAAGCTATGACTGCTCAACTTAATGAATCTATGGTAGCCACCATGACTGAGATGATGAGGACCAATCTCAATGAGCGCCGCAAAGAGTTCAGAGAGGAAGTAACGGGATCTACTTGTCAAGGTCACAGCCGAGAGATTAGGAGAGAAGAAAGATCTAATGCAACTCGACAAGAGCATGCCGGCTCTGAAGAAACTGATCACTACTATCAACATATCAGTTCTTCATCAAGACAAAGCCAAAGGAGGCATAGACGTGGAAAAGAAGGAAGGAAAAACCAGAGAGATGAGCTTGCTAGTTTGAAGATCAAGATACCCCATTTCCATGGGAAAGATGATCTGGATGCCTATCTTGAATGGGAGAAGAAGATTGAGCTGGTCTTTCAGTGTAAGAAGTACACAAACCACAAGAAGATCCAGATAGCTGCTACTGAGTTCTATGACTATGCTCTAAGCTGGTCAGATCAGTACATTACTACCCGTGGAAGGAATGGTGAGGAACCAGTTGAGACATGGACAGAGATGAAGTTTATCATGCGCAAGAGGTTTGTTCCGAGTCATTACCATAGAGACTTGCACCACAAGCTAAGTCACTCAAGGTTCAAGATCAGTGGAGGAATACTACCAGGAGATGGAGTAACTCATGTTAAGGGCTAGTATATCAGAGGATAGAGCAGCCACAATGTCAAGGTTCCTGTTTGGTCTAAACCGAGGGATACAATACAATGTTGAGATGCAACATTATGTGGAGTTAGAATAGATGCTACACAAGGTTATTCTTGTGGAACAACAGCTCAAGAGGAAGGGACATTCACGAACCAGCTATGAATCTAACCGGTTACACAACACCAAGGAATAGAAGTCAACCTATCCTAAGGAGTCTAAGCCATATCAGAAAGAAAACAAGCCCTATCCGAGGGAAGAAACCAAATCAAGCAGTGCTCTTGACAAGGGTAGGGGTAAGCCTGAGGCTTCTAGTTCCAGAGCTCGTGATGTGAAGTGTTCAAGTACCAAGGACGAGGTCACTATGCCAATGAATGTACCAACAAGAGAGTCATGATCCTACTGGAAGATGGTGAGTATGCTTCAGAAGATGACAACATCGAGTCTGATCAAGAAGAAACTGAAGAAGAGCATGAAGAAGGACCAGTCCAAGGGAAGCTTTTAGTAGAAAGAAGGCTCCTAAGCTTGCAAACAAAGACTGAAGAGCTAGAGCAACGTGAGAACCTGTTCTATAAAAGGTGCTTGGTCCAAGGAAAACTTTGCAGCCTCATAGTTGATGGAGGCAGTTGTGTGAATGCTACTAATGAGACAATGGTCAAGAAGTTGGGTTTGAAGGTTCAGAAGCACCCAAAACCTTACTGGCTACAATGGTTAAATGAAGAAGGCACCATGAGGTCTCAAATCAAGTTATCATTCCTTTAGCCATAGGAAGATATGAAGATGAAGTCTTGTGTGATGTTTTACCGGTGGAAGCTGGTCACATACTTCTTGGGAGGCCTTGGCAATCCGATCGCCGAGTCATCCATGATGGTTTCACCAACAAGCACTCCTTTGAGTTCAAGGGTCGCAAGACTGTACTGGTTCCCTTGACACCTAAGGAAGTTCAGCATGATCAGATTCAACTCCAAAAGAAGAAAGAGATTGATCTCAAACTGTCTGGAACTAAGAAGCCAAACTTCTATGCAAACATGGGTGATATCAAAAGAACTCTCTACTCTAAACAATCAGCTGTCTTACTTGTGTTTAAAGAAACTCTCTTGAAATGGCTTCCCTTTTGCAGGAGTTTCAAGAAGTATTTCCAGCGGACAATCCCTTTGGTTTACCTCCATTGCGTGGGATTGAGCACCAGATAGACTTTGTTCCAGGATCTACACTTCCGAACCGACCAGCTTACAGAACCAATCCGGTTGAGACCAAGGAGTTGCAAAGACAAGTAGAGGAACTCATGGGGAAGGGCTATATTCGAGAGAGTTTGAGCCCGTGTGCTGTACCAGTGCTCCTTGTGCCTAAGAAGGATGGTACTTGGCGCATTTGTGTTGATTGTAGATCAATCAATAACATCACAGTGAAGTATCGCCACCCTATACCTAGATTAGATGATATGCTTGATGAATTACATGGTTCTTGCATCTTCTGTAAGATAGATTTAAAAAGTGGATATCATGAGATTAGGATGAAAGAAGAAGATGAGTGGAAAACTGCATTTAAAACTAAGCATTGTTTTATGAGTGGTTTGTTATGCCATTTGGATTGACAAATGCACCTAGTACATTCATGAGGTTAATCAATCATGTTCTTAGATCATTCATAGGCATTTTTGTTGTTGTGTACTTTGATGACATCTTAATATATAGAAAGACTTTAGAAGATCATATAGAACATCTTAGGGCTGTCCTAAATGTGTTGAGAAATGAGAAACTCTTTGCCAACTTGAAGAAGTGCACTTTTTGCACAAATAACTTGGTTTTCCTAGGCTTTTTTGTGAGTGCAGATTGAGTTAAGTTGGGCGAGGAGAAGATCAAAGCCATCAAGGACTGGCCGAGCCCAACCACAGTAGGAGAAGTGACAAGTTTCCATGGGCTTGCTGGGTTCTATAGGCATTTTGTGAGAGACTTTAGCACCCTTGCAGCTCCATTAACTGAAGTAATCAAGAAGGATGTGGGATTCAAATGGGGAGAAGCACAAGAAGCCGCATTCCAAACCCTTAAAGAGAAGCTCACTCAATCACCTCACTTAGTGCTTCCTGACTTTACTAAAACATTTGAGATTGAATGTGAAGCCTCAGGGATTGGAATTGGTGTTGTATTGATGCAGGATAGGAAACCCATCGCCTACTTTAGTGAGAAGCTTGGAGGAGCCACTCTCAACTATAATACATATGACAAAGAACTCTATGCCTTGGTGAAGGCCTTGCAAACATGGCAGTATTACTTGTGGCCCAAGGAGTTTGTCATCCACACTGATCATGAGTCCCTAAAGAATCTCAAAGGGCAGAGTAAGGTTAGTAAGAGACACGCAAGATGGGTTGAGTTCATTGAGACATTCCCATACGTGATCAAATACAAACAAGTTAAGGAGAACATAGTTGCTGATGCACTATCTCGGAGGTATGTTCTCTTGACCACTCTTGATGCTAAGCTAATAGGTTTTGAGCAGATTAAATATATGTATGATACTGACCTTGATTTCAAAGAAGCTTATGTGTCTTGTGAAAAGTTTGCTGCAGGACACTACTTTAGACAAGATGGGTTCTTGTTTTACGATAACAGATTGTGTGTGCCTAATTGTTCTCTACGAGATCTCTTTGTTAGGGAATCCCATGGGGGCAGTCTAATGGGACACTTTGGGATTGCCAAGACCCTTAAAGTTTTGCAGGATCACTTCTGTTGAAGGTGTGCTACTTGCAAGCATGCTAAGTCCCAAGTCCAATCCCAGGGTTTGTACACTCCTTTACCAATTCCACACCATCCTTGGAATGACATCTCCATGGATTTCATTGTTGGATTGCCTATGACTAGAACCGGAAAGGACTCCATATTTGTTGTTGTTGATAGGTTCCCTAAGACGGCATATTTCATAGCATGTCATAAAACTGATGATGCATTGCATATTGCTAACTTGTTCTTTAATGAGGTTGTTCGTTTACATGGCATATTGTGAATTTGAAAGAACTTGAAAACTTGGGAAGACTACTTGCCACATTGTGAATTTGCATACAATCATGCCATGCATTCTGCTTCTAAGTACTCTCCTTTTGAAATTGTTTATGGGTTCAATCCCACCTCTCCTTTGGATCTAATGCCTTTACCTGAGTGTGAAAGGGTTAGTTTACACGGTAAGAAGAAATCTGAGATGGTCCGACAGATCCATGAGAAGGCTAGACAAAACGTTGAACAGAAAACTAAGTTCTATGAGAAGCAAGCCAACAAGGGAAGGCGTGTGAAGCTCTTTGAAGTCGGTGACCAAGTTTGGCTTCACCTGAGGAAGGATAGGTTTCCCAACGAAAGGAAGTCCAAGCTAATGCCAAGGGTTGATGGACCCTACGAGGTCATCGACAATGCCTTTAAACTTGATCTCCAAGGTAAGTATGATGTATCAAATAGCTTCAATGTTACTGACTTGGTCCCTTTTGTTGTTGATGAACCAGATTTGAGGACAAATCCTTTTCAAGAGGGAGGGGATGATGTGATCATGGACTAGATTACTAAAGAGAGCAAAGAGAACTTAGACGAGCCACAAGATGCCACAATGGACCAGCAGCCTGGTGATGATGCTTTGACCATTCCAGAAGGTCCCATGACCCGTTCCAGAGCCAAGAAACTTAAGGAGATTGTTGTAGGATTACTCACTTCACATCCACAACAAGAAAAAAGTCTTGGACAAGGTTTGATCCGAGATATCTTGATCACCATTCAAGCTATCTCTACATCAAGCTGAGTTAGTGTTTAGGCAAGACATTTGGTGTGTGCTCTTTTCCTTGCTTTTGGTTTTGTCCCACGACGTTTTCTAGAGGAAGGTTTTTAACGAGGCCCTATCTCGGCCCAAGACTACTAGAAGTTCATTTATCTTTATCTTATGTTATCTTTTAAACTATAGTTTACATTTTTATGTTTTCGAAATCCTACAGAATTTGTTCTCTTGTTTCTTTTATTTAAGGGTTGCCGCAAACCCTATTGTAGTCAAGCAATCTATTATCAACTCTTTTGTTCTCTCTTGACGGCTCCCTCTCTCTAGAATTTTGTCGAGTGTCTTTCTGGTGTGTAATATCCAGAGCCTTAAGGGTGTTTACTTGGTGTGTCATATCCGAGCTAATCATCTAGGAGTATCAAGAGTTCTCTCATCCCTCTTGTGTCACCATTAAATCCACAAACCTTGAAGAACTTGAGTCCCTAATTCGTTCTTGCAAGGATCTATCCTCCCAGCAACCAAAGAAGCATCCTAGGAGTGGTCAGAGAAGGAGTTGGGTGACAATCCAGACTCTAAGATCCAACAAAGTCCAGACCTTTAAGCCATTGGGGGTTCAAGGAATCAATCCGGTTCCTTGGTTGTAAGCTATTACTGTTCCTTCTTGATATTGAGTGTGATAATGACTGGTTGTGTGTTGTGTTGAGTTGAATAACCTGAGGATATGTTTAAGATTGCTAAATGAACTGAAAAGGATTTAGAATCTGTTTCAGGATGCTAAAGAGACTTGCTTGGTGTTTGAGAATATGCTTAACCTGATTCTAGTGAAGCTTGTTAATGAGTTAGTAGTATGTCTAAACCTGCTTGCTTTCATGAAATGAAATCGCCTAAGGTTGTTGCATAGAGACTGATGTTGTGTGATGATAATGATGCTTAATCCCAGCTCCAAATGAATGTGTATTTGATTGTCTAAACCGGTTGCATTCATGAGTTAGAGACTGATTAAGGTTATTGCATATTGTCATCCTTGTTGCTGCCTTAAATTGATGCATATAGATTCTTGTCAAATGCAGATTAAGGAGCTTGAAAAATGACTAAGTAGCTTGTCTTGATTCAGAAATGATCTTGCTTGTGCTTAGAGAGGCTGCTTGCAAAGATTAGAACTTGATAATGTCTAGTTTAATCTGTTGTAGAGCTTGTGACATTGGTGATCAAACTTGATGATTAGTCAAGGTTTGATCCCAATGCTTGTGTCTTATCTTGCTTGGAGTTTAAGTGATGTTTCAGGAGTTGTTCCAGTCCATCATCAATCCGGTTTCAAGAGGAAGGCAGTGCCCATTGTTAAAGCAATGGAGAGTGGTCGCTGGTGTGTGTGAGTGGACACACAAGGCGAGGTCATCACCTAAGTATTGAGGAGACTGGTGACCTTAAGGCACTGGTACTGAAAGGAAAGGGTTGATCAGTGGTTGTATGTGCAGTCCTTGGGATGTTGCACTCCTGATCTTAAAGCTCAAAACGGCTCACTTCAAGCTTGGACCTAGACTCAATCCAAGCTTGAGGAGGGGAGTTAAGTGAGCTACCGGAATATCCTAAGTACAGTAACCTATGTTCCTCCTTACCATTGCAAGCAAACTGAAGAAGGAGCCAACCGGGTCTAGGCTGTGGCATGCTTAGTCAAGAGACTGTTCAGAGCAGTCTTAGCTGTGTATGAAGAAGGCTACTCAATCAATGCGGCTTCTAGAGTGAGGTGGTTGAAGAGATAGCTGTTGGATCAACAGGCATTCCATCAAGTTGGCGAGTGATGAAGGAAGGTTGCAATGGTTTGTTCAGTCCGGATCATGAAGCTTAAAACCGTCCAAGCTTGTTCCTTTAAGAGGGCTCAAGCTTGAGGGGGAGTGTTGAAGAGCTTCAGTGATCCGAGAGGAGTTCAGCAAGTGAGGGATTCAAGTGGCGTGTGAAGGGCAGCCACTCCTCACCATTTAGACAATGGAGTAAACCTGAACTTATCTTTATAAACATTCATGTTAGGTTTATCTCTTGAGGACTGATACACTTGTGGAATGAAGTATCAGGTACTGGTTACTCTATCAAGGATGATCTGGTGTGTCCGAGCACTTGAACCTATCAGGAGGATAGGTGAAAGGGGGAGAGACCAAGATCAGGCCGAGTGAAAGAGTACCATGGCTTGAGCCTCACTGAAGATGATCAAGGTCGTTTCCTAGCTTCTCTAAAATGGCTGTGAAGTCAGTTGAGAGGGGGAGACCCAAACCGGGTCTATGAAGAGGTCAAGAGAAGGTTCATGAGTGCACAAGATGTGTAGATCATTACTGCACCAGTTAGGCTATGATCCAGAGTTCTTTGTGTCCACCACACTGGTTTATACACAAAGAACTCAATGGCCAATCCCTAGGCCTTGAAGGAGCTTACTCTTTTCCTTATGAGGGTATTATCCATAAGGAGGGTTTTCTCTCATAAGGTTTTTAATGAGGAGTGACTTCAGGGTTCCAAGCTTGACTCAAGATCTATAGAGTCAAGCTTGACTCAGGATCTATAGAGTCAAGCTTGAGGGGGAGTGTTAAACCTGAAGTGATAATCAATCACTTAGGGTTATTGAACAAAGAAGGACCAAACCTTTGTGGAAGTTCTGCCAAGAACTAAGGAGGGCCCAGAAGGCAATGCTGAGCTAGAAAGAGGTCTAGGAAGGGTTTACAATGAAGGAAGAAGGCTTGGGTGAAGTTTGGAGTCATTTGGTTGATGTGCAAAGTTAGGGCAGTTCGTACTGTACAGCCTGTACGGCCTGTACGGCCAGTACGGACTAGCTTGACCCGGAAACTTTACACTCGACCAAATGAGCATGTTTTGGGTATGTGAAAAGTTGGGGTGAAATGTGTACGGACCAAACCCTAATCTGTACACATCCATGGAGGAGACTTGAGGCACAAGGCAAGAAGAAACCAAGAAAGAAGAAAGGAAGAAGAAGGGATCTGTATGGTATCAAAAGAGGATTAGGCGAGATGCTCTTGCCTAAGGATAAGGAAGAGCTTTATCCAGACTGGAAAGGAAGAGCTGAATGTGGACTGGTCTATGGACAGATACATGAGGCGTGTTGGTGCATTCTCAGACATACTTTCTTTCCCTTAGCTAGCAAGTGACGGCCTGTCCAAGCAGTTCTGGCCAAGCATTTCAAATTATGTTGACTCCTTTATTTCTGTGTTGAATTCTCTTGTAAACCCTTATGTAACCTCATTCCCTATTTAAAGGGCTCATTGTCGAGTGTAATAGTAAGCAGAATTGGGGGTTTTCCCCTTTCCTCTTCACAAATCTCTTAGTCTCTCTCTAGTCTCCCCAAAACCCTAGTCTCTCGTTTACTCTCTCTCTCTCTCAATAGTCTCACTCTCATTTCGACCTAAACAAACTCTCATCTTCCCCATTGGGGTTCCACTCACTTACTCAACCATAGCTCTGTAAAACTTTCATCGTTTACTCTTTAAATCTTTTTGTTTCATCCGCAATAATCTTTTATCATCTTGAACAAAAGTAGAACTAGGTTGTCTTAGGGTTGCTCGATTTTGTTTGAAGTTTTTGCCGAGATTTAGAGTATTTTCTATTTTGGTTTAGGCCAAAGCCCTAGATATTTTAAACCTAGCTGCATAAAGTTCACCTTGCCGAGCAAGTAATTCTTCTGTGTTGAGTTTTTCCTTTTTTTCTTCTCGTGATTACCTTGAACTATTTTCTGGTTATTGTGTTTCCTTGGTGCAGGCATCCATGGGAACCGAGACTGATGAAGAAGCCGAGTTGGTCCGGAAGAACAAGCTGCTCATGGAAGCCATGACTGCTCAACTGAATCAATCCATGGTAGCTACGATGACTGAGATGATGAGGACCAATCTCAATGAGCTCCGCAAAGAGTTCATAGAGGAAGTAAGGCGAGCCACTGGTGAAGGTCACAGCCATGAGACTAGGAGAGAAGAAAGACCTAATGCAATTCGAACAGAGCATGCCGGCTCTGAAGAAACTGATAACTACTATGAACATATCAGTTCTTCATCAAGACAAAGCCAAAGGAGGCATAGACGTGGACAAGAAGGAAGGACAAACCAGAGAGATGAGCTTGCTGGTTTAAATATCAAGATTCCCCCCTTCCATGGGAAGGCTTATCCGGATGCCTATCTTGAATGGGAGAAGAAGATTGAGCTGGTCTTTCAGTGTAAGCAGTACACAAATCACAAGAAGATCAAGATAGCTGCTACTGAGTTCAATGACTATGATCTAAGCTGGTGGGATCAGTACATTACTAACCGTAGAAGGAATGGTGAGGAACCAGTTGAAACATGGACAGAGATGAAGTCTATCATGCGCAAGAGGTTTGTTCCAAGTCATTACCATAGAGACTTGCACCATAGTCTTAGAAAGCTTACTCCAGGTTCAAGATCAGTGGAAGAATACTACCAGGAGATGGAGTTACTCATGCTAAGGGCTAGTATATCAGAAGATAGAGAAGCCAGAATGTCAAGGTTCCTATGTGGTCTAAACCGTGAGATACAAGACAATGTTGAGATGCAACACTATGTGGAGTTGGAAGAGATGTTACACAAGGCTATTCTTGTGAACAGCTCAAGAGGAAGGGACATTCACGCACCAGATATGGCTCCAACCGGTTACACAACCCTAAGGAAGAGAAGCCAACTTACCCTAAGGAGTCTAAGCAATATCAGAAAGAAAGCAAGCCCTATCCGAGGGAAGAAACCAAACCGAGTAGTACCCTTGACAAGGGAAAATGCAAGGCTGAGGTTTCTCATTCCAGAGCTCGGGATGTCAAGTGTTTCAAGTGCCAGGGACGAGGTCACTATGCCAATGAATGTACCAACAAGAGAGTCATGATTCTACTTGAAGATGGTGAGTATGCTTCAGAAGATGAGAGCACCGAGTCTGACCAAGAAGAAACTGAAGAAGAGCATGAAGAACGACCAGTCCAAGGGAAGCTTTTAGTAGCTAGAAGACTCCTAAGCTTGCAAACAAAGACTGAGGAGCTAGAGCAACGTGAGAACCTGTTCTATACAAGGTGCTTGGTCCAAGTAAAGGTTTGCAGCCTTATAGTTGATGGAGGCAGTTGTGTGAATGCTGCTAGTGAGACAATGGTCAAGAAGTTCGGTTTGAAGGTTCAGAAGCACCCAAAACCTTACCGGCTACAATGGCTTAATGAAGAAGGCACCATGAAGGTTTCTAATCAAGTTCTAATCCCCTTATCCATAGGAAGATATGAAGATGAGGTCTTGTGTGATGTCTTACCTATGGAAGCTGGTCACATACTTCTTGGGAGGCCTTGGCAATCTTATCGCCAAGTCATCCATGATGGTTTCACCAACAAGCACTCCTTTGAGTTCAAGGGTCGCAAGACTGTCCTGGTTCCTTTGACACCTAAGGAACTTCAGCATGATCATATTCAACTCCAAAAGAAGAAGGAGACTGATGTCAAACCGGCTGGAACTAAGCAGCCAAACTTCTATACAAACATGGGTGATATCAAAAGAACTCTCTACTTTAAACAACCAGATATCTTACTTGTGTTTAAAGAAAACCTTTTGAACTTAACAAATTCTTTACTGGTGTATCCGAGTGAAATGGTTTCTCTTTTGCAGGAGTTTCAAGATGTATTTCCAGAGGACAATCCCATTGGGTTACCTCCATTGCGTGGGATTGAGCACTAGATAGACTTTGTTCCAGAATCTACACTTACAAACCGACCAGCCTACAGAACCAATGCGGTTGAGACAAAGGAGTTGCAAAGACAAGTAGAGGAACTCTTGGAGAAGGGCTATATCCGAGAGAGTTTGAGCCCATGTGATGTACCAGTGCTCCTTGTGCCTAAGAAGGATGGTACTTGGCGCATGTGTGTTGATTGTAGATCAATCAACAACATTACAGTGAAGTATCGCCATCCTATACCTATATTAGATGTTATGCTTGATGAATTACATGGTTCTTGCATCTTCTCTAAGATAGATTTGAAAAGTGGTTATCATCAGATTAGGATGAAAGAAAGAGATGAGTTGAAAAATGCAATTAAGACTAAGCATGGTTTGTATGAGTGGTTAGTTATGCCATTTGGATTGACAAATGCACCTAGTACATTCATGAGGTTAATGAATCATGTTCTTAGATCATTCATAGGAATCTTTGTTGTTGTTTACTTTGATGACATCTTGGTATATAGCAAGACTTTAGAAGATAATATAGAACATTTTAGGGCTGTCCTAAATGTGTTGAGAAATGAGAAACTCTTTGCCAACTTGAAGAAGTGCACTTTTTGCACAGATAACTTGGTTTTCGTAGGCTTTGTTGTGAGTGCAGATGGAGTTAAGGTGGACGAGAAGAAGATCAAAGCCATCAAGGACTGGCCGAGCCTAACCACAGTAGGAGAAATGAGAAGTTTCCATGGGCTTGCTGGGTTCTATAGGCGTTTTGTGAGAGACTTTAGCACCATTGCAGCTCCATTGACAGAAGTGATCAAGAAGGATGTAGGATTCAAATGGGGAGAGGCACAAGAAGCCGCATTCCAAACCCTTAAAGAGAAGCTTACTCAATCACCTCTCTTAGTGCTTCCTGACTTTACTAAAACATTTGAGATTGAATGTGATGCCTCGGGGATTGGAATTGGTGCTGTATTGATGCAGGATAGGAAACCCATCGCCTACTTTAGTGAGAAGCTTGGAGGAGCCACTCTCAACTATGCTACATATGAAAAATAACTCTATGCCTAGGTGAGGGATTTGAAAACATGGCAGTATTACTTGTAGCCCAAGGAGTTTGTCATCCACACTGATCATGAGTCCCTAAAGTATCTCAAAGGGCAGAGTAAGCTTAGTAAGAGACACTCAAGATGGGTTGAGTTCATTGAGACGTTCCCATACGTGATCAAATACAAACAAGGTAAGGAGAACATAGTTGCTGATGCACTATTTCGGAGGTATGTTCTCTTGACCACTCTTGATGCTAAGCTACTAGGTTTTGAGAAGATTAAAGATATGTATGATACTGACCTTGATTTCAAAGAAGCGTATGTGTCTTGTGAGAAGTTTGCTGCAGGACACTACTTTAGACAAGATGGGTTCTTTTTTTATGATAACAGATTGTGTGTGCCTAATTTTTCTATCCGAGATCTCTTTGTTAATGGGAAATTTTGGGATTGCCAAGACCCTTAAATTTTGCAGGATCACTTCTATTGGCCACACATGAAGAGAGATGTGGAGAGAATATGTGGAAGGTGTGCTACTTGCAAGCATGCTATGTCCCAAGTCCAATCATAGGGTTTGTACACTCCTTTACCAATTCCACATCATACTTGGAATGACATCTCCATGGATTTCATTATTGGATTGCCTAGGACTAGAACCGGAAAGGACTCCATATTTTTAGTTGTTGATAGGTTCTCTAAGATGGCACATTTCATAGCATTTCATAAGACTGATGATGCATTGCATATTGCTAACTTGTTCTTTAAAGAGGTTAATCGTTTACATGGCATGCCAAGGACTATAGTTTCTGATAGGGATACTAAGTTTCTTAGTTACTTTTGGAAGACTCTTTGGTCTAAGCTAGGAACTAAGTTGTTGTTTTCTACTACATGTCATCCACAAACTGATGGACAAATTGAGGTAGTTAATAGAACTCTAGGAACTGACACGACCCTAGGATGCTTCTTTGGTTGTTGGGAGGATAGATCCTTGCAAGAACGAATCAGGGACTCAAGTTCTTCAAGGTTTGTGGATTGAATGGTGACACAAGAGGGATGAGAGAACTCTTGATACTCCAAGATGATTAGCTCGGATATGACACACCAAGGTAAACACCCTTAAGGCTCTGGATACTACACACCAGAAAGACACTCGACAAACTTCTAGAGAGAGAGAGTCATCAAGAGAGAACAAAAGAATTGATAATAGATTGCTTGAGTACAATTGGGTTGGCGGAAACCCTTTAATAAAAGAAACCAGAGAAAAAGCTCTCTAGGGTTTCGAAAACATAATATGAAAACTATAGTTTAAAAGATAACATAAGCTAAAGAACAATGAGCTTCTAGTAGTCTTGGGCCGAGATAGGGCCTAGGTGATTTGTAAGAAAAAACGTGGCCTCGTTAAAAACCTTCCTCCAGAAAACCTCGTGGGACAAAACCAAAAGCAAGGAAAAGGGCACACACCAAATGTCTTGCCTAAACACTAGCTGAACTTGATGCAGAGATAGCTTGAATGGTGATCAAGATATCTCGGACCATCAAACCTTGTCCAAGACTTTCTTCTTGTTGTGGATGTGAAGTGAGTAATTCTACAACAGTCTCCTTGAGTTTCTTGGCTCTGGAACGGGTCATGGGACCTTCTGGAATGGTCAAAGCATCAACACCAGGCTGCTGGTGCATTGTGGCATCATGTGGCTCGTCTAAGATCTCTTTACCCTCTTTGGTAAGCTGGTCCATGATCACATCATCCCCTCCCTCTTGAAAAGGATTTGTCCTAAAATCTGCTTCATCATCAACAAAAGGAACCAAGTCAGTAACATTGAAGCTATTAGACACATCATACTTACCTTGGAGATCAAGTTTATAGGCATTGTCATTGATGTTGTGGATGATCTCGAACGGTCCATCAATTCTTGGCATCAGCTTTGACTTCCTCTCGTTGGGGAACCTCTCTTTCCTTAGGTGAAGCTAAACCTTGTCACCAACTTCAAAGAGCTGCACACGCCTTCCCTTGTTGGCTTGCTTCTCATAGTACTTAGTTTTCTGTTCAATGTTTTGTCTAGCCTTCTCGTGGATTTGCTGGACCATCTCAGCTTTCTTCTTACCATCCAAACTAACCCTTTCACACTCAGGTAATGGCATTAGATCCAAAGGAGAGGTGGGATTGAACCCATTGTTAAAATAAAGATAGGAATGACCAGAAGAAAAAGCTGGTTGATGATTTAAAGAGAGTTCGTCAAGAGAAGCCAATTTGGTTATGTCCGTATAGACTTGCTCCACAAGCAATCATCTTGACCTAACTTACCTTGCAAGGCAAGAAACAAGTGGGAAGGCTTAAGAGACGCTGCTAAGTAAGATCTTTTAAGATCTTACAAGAATAAGTAACCAGAACAAGAATAGAAACAGATTTGATGAAGGGAAGACTCGATTTAGACTAAGAACTAAGAAAAATTATGAGAGACTATGAAGAACATTATAAGACTCGAAAGTTTAGAGAGAACTGTATGCTTTATTCATTATCAAGGGGTTACAATATATAGAGAGGGATACAAGGGTTTTCAGAAAGTAAAGAAAGGAGAGGAGTGGCTCAAATCAACCACGGGCGCGCCTAATTCAAACTGAGGCTTCCTGGCCAAGTAAATGGCATCAGCATCTTTGACAAGATGCTGATCCTTCCAGCTCGTGCCAGCCTGTCCACGCGGCTCTCCTCTTCCTTTCCAATGGATGGTGATGCGCCCCTAGGATGCTCTTTGGTTGATGGGGATGGATAGATCCTTGCAAGAACGAATCAGAGACTCAAGTTCTTCAAGGTTTGTGGATTGAATGGTGACACAAGAGGGATGGATGATCTCTTGATACTCCTAGGCGACTGATCTGGATATGACACACCAAATAAGAAGCCCTTAGGTCTCTGGATATTACACACCAGAACTTGACAACTTCTAGATAGAGAGAGAGCCATCAAGAGAGAAAAGAAACTCGTGGTTTATTGATTGCTTGAATACAATAGGGTTAGGAGAACCCTTTAAATAAAAGAAACCAGAGAACAGGCTCTCTAGGGTTTTGAAAATAATAAAAAGGAAAACTATAGTTTAAAAATAACATAAGCTTTAAAATGTAATAAAATGTGAACTTCTGCTAGTCTTGGGCCGAGATAGAGCCTAAGTGATGTGTAAGACAAGTTGTGGCCTCGTTAAAAACCTTCCTCCGGAAAACCTCGTGGGACAAAACCAAAAGCAAGGAAAAGAGCACGCACCAAATGTCTTGCCTAGACACTAACTCAGCTTGATGTAGAGATGGCTTGAATTGTGATCAAGACATCTCGGATCAAACCTTGTCCATGACATTATTCTTGTTGTGGATGTGAAGTGAGTAATCCAACAACATTCTCCTTAAGTTTCTTGACTCTAGAACGAGTCATGGGACCTTTTGGAATGGCTAGAGCATCATCACCAGGCTGCTGGTGCATGGTGGCTTCATGTGGCTCATCTAGACTCTCCTTTTTCTCCTTAGTGATCCGGTCCATGATCACATCATCCTTGGTGCTTTCCATGATCACATCATCCCCTCCCTCTTCAAAAAGATTTGTCCTCAAATCTGTTTTACCTGCAATAGAGGGGACCAAATTAGTAACATCAAAGTTTAGAAGCAGGTTACACTTACCTTGCAAGCCTCTTTGATAGGCATTGTTGCTGATTGGTTCGGATATGTAGAAGGGACTGATCCGTTTGATTCCTGATTCATTACTCAAACCTGCATCATACTCTTTGACACACAATAAATTAGTACATAAAATTTTGTCATCGAGTAAGAGTAATAGTACAAATCCTTTTCTGCTCGGTTTTGGCTTGTATGTTGCGTCTGGAGGTGCTTCTTTGATGATGATGAAGCAAGTGACGCCTTGGTGCTTATCCTGGTCCAAATATGGTGGTTTGAACCTCATATCTTCTTCACGCTTGTAGCTTCTCCTTACACCCTTCAAAGCTTTCCTGAAATCTATACTTGGAACTTTTGATAAAAACAAGAGTATTATATCTGTGTGAAGAGTGATAAAAGAATCATTGAAAACATGACCACTTATCTTAGCATGCTCACCTGGTCGCCATAGATAGGTTTGAGATGTTCTAAACTTAGCAAAGATAGGATCACCTGACTTGTAGAACCCATAACTCTTTCACCTGAGAAGCTTTGGACATGATTCCAAATCGACGTGATAGCCTGATGGGTTAAGTTTCTAATCCAGTTGGTTTCATGGCCTAAATCGTTGTGGTGGATGAGATATGATCTTCTGACTGCTCTTATATCACAGCTGGCGACTAGACAGTTTTCAAGATTTGCTTGGTGCTTCTCCAACTTAGCCAAAGACTCACCACTGATACTCTGATCAATGTAGCTCCTCTTTTCACCTGTACCTTTCTCAGCTTGTTTTGAACAAGTCAAGTGTGTTATCAGGTCAAAGAAAGTATTATAGACAAGGATGTCTCCAGAGCACAAAACAGTATGACTCTTCCATCTATTATGCATATCAAAGAAAATATTACAGACCCAAATATCATCAAGGATCAAGTTCACACATTCAGAAGCAGAGAGTTCTAGTTTCAATTGTGCAACAGGTTTATCAAACAAAGTGTTATACACTAGAATATCCTCAAAGAACAGTCCTACACGTTTAGAATCATTTTCAGCACACAAACAATCAATCTCAAGCTCAGAGATATTTGCAGATTTCAAAATTTCAAACCTAAAATCAGAATGATGCAATTTCGGTTCATGCAACTTCCTAGGTTCTTTCAAGACATATGTGGATGCAAAACAATCATCAGTGTTCAAATCATGCCTAGGAAAATTCACAACGAAACTCTTCTCTTCAGTTCTAGCAAATGAATCACAAGGTTGTCTAAAACAGAAATCAGTTTGTTTCAACTCAAGCTCTAAAACCTTTTCAAAGTGATCAAAGCTTTTGCTATATTTCAGAAACTGATCAAGACTCAAAACATGACCAGAAATGTTGTTTTTATTATTTTGAAAATGTTTTTGATCAAAGAGGTTTTCTGGTTCCAGTCCTTTAAACGATCTAAGCAAGTTATCAAAAACAGAATTTGGAACACAAAAATCTTTTACTTTGTCAAGACCAAAACGTTTTATGTCTTTAGTACTCACTTTAACACACATTATAGGCACAGAACTAACCACTTTAGCTTCCTTACAGTGCTTTTGCTGGTTATGAGACAAGGGTTTAGGAGTTGGGTTAGACTGCAAGCTGTTCTGATGTTCCAACTCTTCTCTTTGTGTTGATTGCTCTGGTTCTTTCTCTACTGATTCTTCTTTTGCAACCTGTGACACTGAAACAAGGCTACTCGGTTGCACCGGTTTAAGAAAAGTTAGTTCATCACAAGAAGTACTGAAATTGAATTCAGGCTTAGGTAAGGAAAGAGAACACTCTTGTTCTATCCCAAACTTTCTTTTTACCAAAGATGTTTCTGTTTGAGCTTCTTGAGTTAGTGCAGTTAAATCTGATTGTGCAGCTGAGTCTGGTTCTGGGTGCTTTGATGAACGTCCAGGGTTGGTCCTCTTGAATTGCTTTTCCACATCCACCATTACTTGTAATAACTTCTTTTTATCTTCCTCACTGAACCAGGAATGTTTTTCTGTTTTATCTTTGCTGTAACAGGTTACTGCCTTGCTAGATGTGACTTCCTTCATTGGAGACTTTAGGAAAGTGTTGCCTTTGGATGCATACTTTTTCTTAGTAACAACTTTAGACTCTCCCACGTGGTGATAGTTGGTTCCTTGTAGAACCTGCGATCATCTTCTTCTTGCAACCACCACTTATAAGCGTTTCCTTTGAGTTGAGAAATTGCAAAAGCTAATCTTTCTTCCTTCAAGATTCTGTTGTAACGCAGCCACTTGTCCATAGTTCTTTCCCACTCTAGATAGTCACCTTTTCCTGAAAAAGCATAGAGTCGAACATGAGTAACTGGTTTATAAACAGAACAAAGATCAATTGATTTAGGAGTGAGAGAAGATTGGTGTGGTCTGCTCCATGTGTTGGCTGGTTGCTTGAAGTGTGGCTCTCCACGACCATTAGCTTGTTGGAGATCCTGTCTAAACTCCTGCCAGAGTTTATCATGCCTGGTTTTCATCATCTGTTGCAGCTGAGCATTCATAGCCTTAAGTAACAGCCTTTCATCCTTAGTGAGGACTCCTTTCTGATCTCCTGCCATGGTAACAAAGTTGCTTCCTCCTCAGACACGGTCCCTATTGCTTCCTGTACAAAGGAAAATGAGACAACCAGTAAAAAGACTCTAGACAAACAAGACAAGTAAAAAGGAAAAAGATCAACACCAAAAAGGATAAGCTTGCTCGGCAAGATAAGAGAAAAGGAAAACGGCTAGGTTTAAGTCAATTAGGGTTTCTGTTTACAAGCAAAAAGGAAATTCCTCTAAAACCTTGTCTAATGCTTTATCAATTTCGAGCAGCCTAAACAACTAATTCTTCTTCTTGTTCAATTCGATTAATAAGTTTTGCAGTTGAATCAAAAGATGAAAAGAGTAAACAAAAACTCATGCGGCTAGGGTTAAAAAGGAACTACGGTTTTCTGCCTAACAAGTAAAAAGGAAAATCTCAAAATTTCGCCTAGAACACAAATCAAACTCGAGCAGCCCTAAGACAACTTGGATCTACTTCTGTTCAAGATGATTAAGAAGATTTACTGATGAAACAAAGAGATTTAAAGAGAAAACGAAACTTCCCTAACCAAAGTTGCTCTGATACCACTTGATGCGCCCCAAGGATGCTCTTTGGTTGATGGGGATGGATAGATCCTTACAAGAACGAATCAGAGACTCAAGTTCTTCAAGGTTTGTGGATTGAATGGTGACACAAGAGGGATGGATGATCTCTTGATACTCCTAGGCGACTGATCTGGATATGACACACCAAATAAGAAGCCCTTAGGTCTTTGGATATTACACACCAGAACTCGACAACTTCTAGAGAGAGAGAGCCATCAAGAGGGAAAAGAAACTCATGGTTTATTGATTGCTTGAATACAATAGGGTTAGGAGAACCCTTTAAATAAAAGAAACCAGAGAACAGGCTCTCTAGGGTTTCGAAAATAATAAAAAGGAAAACTATAGTTTAAAAATAACATAAGCTTTAAAATGTAATAAAATGTGAACTTCTGCTAGTCTTGGGCCGAGATAGAGCCTAAGTGATGTGTAAGACAAGTTGTGGCCTCGTTAAAAACCTTCCTCCGGAAAACCTCGTGGGACAAAACCAAAAGCAAGGAAAAGAGCACGCACCAAATGTCTTGCCTAGACACTAACTCAGCTTGATGTAGAGATGGCTTGAATTGTGATCAAGACATTTCGGATCAAACCTTGTCCAAGACTTTCTTCTTGTTGTGGATGTGAAGTGAGTAATCCAACAACATTCTCCTTAAGTTTCTTGACTCTGGAACGAGTCATGGGACCTTCTGGAATGGCTAGAGCATCATCACCAGGCTGCTGGTGCATGGTGGCTTCATGTGGCTCATCTAGACTCTCCTTTTTCTCCTTAGTGATCCGGTCCATGATCACATCATCCTTGGTGCTTTCCATGATCACATCAGATGGATAAGTTTACTTCCCAAGTAAAGCAGTCGGGTAACTTTGGTTTTTACTCGAATGGTAAATCTTGGTCGAGATGCTTTTGGTCGACCTTGTACTGCTTGTACGGCCTGTACGCCCTTGTACGGCCTGT